>CAUYQU010003761.1:0-14089 GCA_963574635.1 Cheracebus regulus
TTTCTTTCTCCCTTTCTCTCTTTTTCTAAAATCTCTTCCTCTTTCTCTTTCATTTTTTCTTTCTTTTGCTGTTTCTTTCTTTCTCCTTTTCTCTCTTTTTCTAAAATCTCTTCCTCTTCCTTTCTTTCATAAAAAAAAAAATAATAAAAAAAATAAAATGATTACTAATGGTACTATTATCATCTCCAGTTTTTAGATTACAAACAAACAAGGTTTGGTGAGATTAATTAATTAGCACAATTTCACAAAAACTATTCAGTGGAGGAGCTGGTACTCAACTCAGTTAATCATGGTTATGTACTGATGCTGACACATCTTAGATATTGGGAAACTAAGATTGGGGATGAGGGGACAGAATGTGAGAGAGAACACCACAATTTTGATCCAATTGTGAAAAAGCAACTGCTTGCCATGTATTTCTGATTATTCTGAGGAATCAGAATAATTTTTGATTCCGATCAAAATTTGTGACCTTTTGTCACCTTTCTGACTTGAGAACAAGTCTAGCTTTCTTTCATTTTTTAACTTGCTTCAATGAGCTAGAAGTTTATTTTTCTTTTACATAAAAGTACACGTAAATAGTAGATAGACATGATCTTTGTGTTGTCTGGAAGTCAGGATCCTTTTCTCTTACTGCTTGCATGGGTGACCTCTTTGTGATTGAGGGAAGAGTGAGAAAAGGAGGAGGCTCAGTACCAAACCCTGAATCATTCTAGCTTTAATCCAATGTAACAGCAGAAAATTTATATCAGGAAAAAAATAAATATAGTATTATTATTGTTTTAATAAACACAGGGTTTTTCTCAGTATATTGCCAAGGCTGATCTCAAACTCTTGGCCTCAAGCAATCTTCATGCCTCGTTGAGTAGCTTGGGACTACAGAAATGTGCCACTGTGACTAGCCCCACATAGATTTATTAGGCCTAGCTTTCTTATAAGCTTTTGCTCTAGGGAGAATCTTGTGCCAGTCTAAATATCCCAGCAGTTTTTCATCTCATCTTGGCCCAAACCTAGACCATTCAATTTTATATAGATAGAAATGACCTGGAAGATCAGAGGCATTTTTTCTTTAGTTTTTCTCCTCTTCATGAACCTGCCACACATTCCTTTTTTTTTTTTTTTTTTTTCCTGAGACAGTCTTGCTCTGTTGCCCAGGCTGACATGCAATGGTGTAATCTCAGCTCACTGCAACCTCTGCCTCCCAGGTTCAAGCAATTATCCTGCCTCAGCCTCCAGAGTAACTGGGATTACAGGTGTGCAGCACCACGCCTGGCTAATTTTTGTATTTCTAGTAGAGATGGAGTCTCACCATGTTGGTCAGGCTGGTCTCGAATTCCTGACCTTGTGATCTGCCCATCTCAGCCTCCTAAAGTGCTGGGATTACAGGTGTGAGCCACCATGCCCAGCCTACACAAATTCCATTTTTATGCCTAGAAAACATGTCCAAACCAGCTCAGAATCACTCACCATCCAGCTTTTTCAGTTTGGGCACTCTCTTGGTTGCTTCTTCAATCCAGTTGTTCTCAGCAGAATGTTTCTCTTCCAAGGGATTGCCTACAAACACCAGGTCTTCCAGGCATGGCAGTTCTGCCAGCTTCACAAACTCAGCTACAAGTACAAACAATATTTTCCATATTAAAACAGCAAGTTCTACTGTTACAATTTTGGGGATTAAATTCCAATATCATTAACCCTCAGTTTGTGACTATTCATAACAATTAGTTGTTTAAGATTTTGAAAGAAGCTACGGAAGTTATAGCATATAAAGTCAACCTCAGAAGACATTACAGGATGGGAGGGGAAAAGAGGACATACCTCTCTACTCTAAATGCTAGCCTAAGGATGAAAGAAGATGAGATTAGGTTCAGAGTCAAAAAGAACAAATTGCTCTCCAGTGACAGGTCTTTATGCTGTGCTGCTGCATCAGTGTGGGTTAAGCTAACCTGCCTTTTTCTGTACCCATTCCCTCATCCTTGAATTCTTAAAACAATTCATTCAAATCTCTATTGCAGAACTTATCACACAGTTTTCTTGTTTTGTTTTTGTTTTGAGACAGAGTTTCACTCTGTCGCCCAGGCTGGAGTGCAATGGCACGATCTCTACTCACCGCAACCTCCGTCTCCTGGGTTAAAGCAACTCTCATGCCTCAGCCTCCCAAGTAGCTGGGACTACAGCCGTGCACCACCATGCCTAATTGTATTTTTAGTAGAGACAGGGTTTTGCTATGTTGGCCAGGCTAGTCTCAAACTCCTGACCTCAGGTGATCTGACCGCCTCAGCCTCCCTAAGTGCTGGGATTATGGGCATGAGCCATTGCATCTGGCCTCTTATCACACAGTTTTATAATTATTAGCTTACAAACTAATTTTCCCCACTAAGCTGTGAACTCCTTGAGGGCAGGGATAATGTCCTATTCAACTATGCATCCAAAGAGACTGGTATTATAGTTCATTGCATGTAAGTGAATGAATTATGTACACTTTCTGTGCTTAGAAATCAATGTTCTCATTTTTCATCTTTTTCCTTGCAGACTACTTTCTATAAACAGGAAGTAGAAGGTTAGCAAAGGGCCACTCTCAGCTTACCCCAGTCTTTTACCAGGTTATTAGACATGTAGAGAATCTTCAATTTCTTCATTACGTGGATCCCTTTCAACTTCTCAATAAAATTGTAGGAGATCCACAGTTCTTCTAATGTGTCCCCTACTGCCTCCTGAAAAAGAACAAAATTTGATTTACATGCTTATGTTTAACCTTTTCTGTCTCCTTCTTTATAAACATACAGATAATGACTTTAAAGCAAACTAAGACTCTGCCTGTCTACTTGTAGAAGAGCTAATAGCTGTGTGGGAGGTTTTTTTCTCATTAAGTGAGCCAAGTAGAACATTCTCTTCCCTTCTTCACTAATCTGAATTCTTCCTTCTCTGATTGTACCACTAAAAAAAAAAAAAAAAAAAAATCCAAAACATAATACTTTACTAAGAATAGCCACTGAAATCACCAAGAAGGGAAATAATAGCACTATCTTAATGGTATGATTTTCAAATTACATTCCTATAGAGTATATTCATCCTTACAATATCTGCTTTAAAGCAGATAAGGCAGGTTATTTGATTTCTATTATAGAGGGATTAAGAGCTTTTTCTAAGAACACACTGCTATTAAATAATAGAGCTAGGTCTAAAATTCAGGGTCTTCCTCAACATTTATTATGATAATTTTCAAACATAAAAATGTTGCTTTTGTTTTGTTTTAATTTTGTTTGAGAGAGGGCCTTGTTCCGTAGCCCAGACTGGGGTGCAGTGGCACACTCAACAGCTAACTGCAGCCTCGACCTCCCCTGGGCTCAAGCAATCCTCTCGCCTCAGCCTCCCTAGTAGCTGGGACTACAGATGCACACTACCACATCTGGCTAATTTTTGTCTTTTTGGTAGAGATGGCATTTTGTAGAGATGTTGCCCAGGCTGGTCTTGAACTCCTGGATTCAAGGGATCTGCCTGCCTCAGCCTCCCAAAATGCTGGGATTATAGGCATGAGCCACTGTGCCCATCCAACAATACAATTTCCTATGTGTATTTGTAAATAGATAATAAAGACAAGATTTTAGTGAAGCAGTCTAGTGAATATAAATGAGGAAAATCTGGCAAAGTTTGATGAATCAATTCAGTGAAATCTATCATTCAATAAACTAACTCTTTCAAGAATTAGACAATAACTGAACAGTAATTTAGCAAACTGGTCAGCTTCTGCATGTAAACAAATCATGTATCCCCTCAGTTTCTTACTCTGTAAAATGAAGAGATTGGCAATATGAGATTCTATCTCATACCCATTAGGATGGCTACTATCAAAATCACAGAAAATAGTAAGTATTAGTGACGTTGTGGAGAAATTGGAACCTTGTACACAGTTGGCAGGGAGGTAAAATGGTGCAGCTGCTATGGAAAACAGTTTGGCAGTTCCTTAAAAAATTAAAACAGAATTATCATATGGTAATTGGTATCACTCAACAGGGGATCCAGCCATTCCAATTCTGGGCATATATTCAGAAGAAATGAAAGTGGAGTCTCGAGATATTGTTACACCCACGTTCACAGTAGCAAATTCACAATAGCACAGTAGGTTAACTATAGTTAACAATAATGTATACAATCACGCCATGCATAACATTTCAATCAATGATTAACTCCATATACAATGGTGGTCCCATAAGATTATAATAAGGCTGAAAAATTTCTATTGCCTAGTGATATCCCAGCAGTTATAATGTCGTAACACAAGGCATTATTCATGTTTGTGGTGATACCAGGGTAAAAATGTATGCGTAACACATACATTTATGTATAATACATAATAATAATAAATGACAATATTACTGGTTTATATATTTACTATACTTTTTATGGTTATTTTAGAGTATATCCCTTCTACTTATAAAGAAAAAAAAAAGCTAACTGTGAAACAGTCTCAGGCAGTTCCTTCAGGAGGTATTCTAGAAAGAAGGCACTGATGTCATAGGAAATGATGGCTCCATGTGTGTTATTGCCCCTGAAGACCTTCCAGTGGGACAAGATGTGGAGTGGAAGACAGTGATGTTGACTCTGGATAGGCTTAGGCTAATGTATGTATTTGTGTCTTCATTTTTAACAAAAATGTGTAAAAAGTAAAAAAGATTTAAAAATTTAAAAATAGGAAAAAGCTTATAGAAAGCTTATATAATACAGATACAAAGAAAGAAAATATTTTCGTACAGCTATACAATGTGTTTTGTGTTTCCAGCTGAGTGTTATTACAAAAAGTCAAAAAGTTAAAAAAAATTGAAAAGTTTATAAAGTTAAAAAAGTTGACCAGTTGCAGTGGCTCACTCCTGTAATCTCAACACTTTGGGAGGCCAAGGCAGGCAGATCACTTGAGGCCAGGAGTTTGAGACCAGCCTAGCCAACACAGAGAAACCCCATCTGTACTAAAAATACAAAAAAAAAAAATTAGCCAGGCATGGTGGTGAGCACCTGTGATCCCAGCTACTTGGAAGGCTGAGACAGAAGAATAGCTTGAACCCAGCAGGCAGAGGTTGCAGTGAGCTGAGATCAAGCCACTGCACTCCAGCCTGGGTGACAGAGTGAGACTGTCTCAAAAAAAAAAAAGTTACAGTAAGCTAAGGTTAATTTAGTATTGAAGAAAGAAAAACATATTATTTTAATTTATTTATTCATTTATTTAGAGACAGAATCTTGCTCTGTTGTCCAGACTGGAGTGCAGTGGTGTGATCACAGCTCACTGCAAACTTGAACTCCTGGGCTCAAGCAATCCTGTTTCCTGATACACAGGGACTAGTGTGCATCACCACACCCAACTAATATACATATTTTTTGTAGTGATGGGGTCTCACTATGCTGCCCATGCTTGACTCAAACTACTGGCCTCAAGTGATCCCGCCACTTCGGGCTCCTCAAGTGCTGGCATTACAAATGTAAGCCACTGTGCCCAGGCAAAAAACTTGTTTATAAATTAAGTGTAGCCTGTGTACAGTGTTTTATAAAATCTACAGTTGTGTACAGTAATGCCCTAGGCCTTCACCTTCACTCACCAGTCACTCACTGACTCAACCAGAGCAACTTGCAGTCATGCAAGTTCCATGTATGATAAGTGCTCTACACACCTGTACCATTTCTTATATTTCACACTGTATCTTTACTGTACTTTTTCTATGTTTAGCTATACAAATACTTACCATTGTGTTCCCATTGCCTGCAGCACTCAGTACAGTAATATGTTGAACAGGTTTGTGGCCTAGGAGCAATAGGCTATACCATATAGCCTAGGGGTGTAGTAGGCTATACCATCTAGGTTTGTCTAAGCACACTCTATGATGTTCACACAACAACAAAATTGCCGAATAATGCATTTCTCAGAATATATCCTGGTCATTACGTGATGCACGACTGTATTTCAAAATAGCTGGAAGAGAAGATTTTGAATGTTCTCACTACAAAGAAATAAATTGTTTGAGTGATTGATATGCTAATTACCTTGGTTTGATCATTACAGAATGTATATATATGTATCAAAATATCACACTATTCCCTATGAATAGGTACAATATGGAACCTGCAATCAGCTTGCCAAGGTCTGACTAACATACAATGTGTTAATTTAAGAATTACTCAGAAATAAATCTATACAAGGCCTTATAGGAATTAAAACTATTGAATTCTACTGAAGGACATAAAAAATATGAATACATCTTCTTGTAAGATTATTATAAAAATATAACTTCTTTCCAAATCAACTCACAAATTTAATATTTAGGAGTTTTTCATAAATGGAAAAGATGGGAGAGCAACACAACTTGTACAAAGTTTGCAACAATCTAAGTGTCTATCAGCAGTGGAGTAGCTAAATATATTAATACTATGCATTGAGGAAAACAACAAGGTAGACCTTACTTGTGTGTGCTGAAATGGAATAATTTACCAGATGTATTAAGATAACTTGATAAAATGATTCTCAAGTTTCTCTGAAGAGTATGCTCATAAATATTCTGAAAAAAGAGGACTTGTTTTAATAGATATAAAAACGCATTCTAAAGTTAAAGAAAATTAAAGCAGCATGATATTGAAGCTGAAACTTATAGAAAGAACAATAAACAGAAAGAAAGTGACCATCATCCAGGGACCTACCCATGCATATCCAGGAGTTTAGCAGGTGGCATTTCCAAACAGCAGGAAAAGGAGAATTTTCAATTAATTGCTAACCAATTAAAGAAGAAGAAGAAAAAAGACATGATACCTGCCTTGTGATACATGTAAAAATAAACTCCACATGGTTTAAAAGTATAGACTTAAAATTTTTAATTAAAAAAGAAAAGATAATACTATTTTTACAATCTACTAGTTAGGACCTTCTATGTAAAATACAAAACACTGAAACCATAAAGATCTGACTAACAAAAATTTTTAAATACCATTTGACAACCATGAATAAGGTAAAAAGACAAGGGACAAATGAAGAAAATATATCAGTAATTTTGAAAACTGCATTAAATTTCAATATGGAATCTGCAGCCGGGCGCAGTGGCTCACGCCTGTAATCCTAGCACTTTGGGAGGCCGAGGTGGGTGGATCACCTGAGGTCAGGAGTTCAAGACCAGCCTGGCCATCATGGTGAAACACCATCTTTAAAAAAAAAAAATATGGAACCTGCAATCAGATTGCCAAAGTCTGACTAATGTGACTTAAGTCCTCTGCTTCTTCCTCTTCTCTGCCCCACCCACTTTCCTTCTGCCCTCTCCTCTCCTTCATTAGCTTCTTTTTTGTTTGTTTCTCCAATTATCTGTCAGTGAACACTTAGGCTGTTTCCACTTTTTAGCTATTATAAATAATGCTGCTACAAACATGAGTGTATTTTTTTTGTTTGTATTTTTTAAGGAAAAATAATCAGTATTTTAACAGAAATAGTATTAATAATATACACAAGATTTTTAGAAATCAATGAGTACAAACAAGTATAAAAATAAAAGTCTTTCTCACTCTGTACTCCTAGCTCCCTTTCCCAGAAGTAACAGCCATCACCAGAAATATTCTATGCATATATGTACGTATAAATATTCACTTTGCTTTTTCTATACCTAATATATCTTGCAAATTATTCCATCTCAACACACAGACAGAAGTTCATTTGTTTTTCCTCAATGCATAGTATTTTTTAATGTATTTACCTAGCCCACTGCTGACAGACACTTAAGATTGTTGCAGTCTTTTGTACAAACTATGTTGCAGTGAAATACTTGCTCCACCATTTTTGTCCATGTATGAAAAACTCCTAAATATAGAATAGTTGGGACAAAGTAAATATATATTGAATGTTGTGACAGTTATTGACAAACTGCCTGTCTCAGCGACAGTGTTTAAGAATGCCTGTTCACAACTGTTATGCCAGGCACACTGCCTATGGGGTAGCACTGCTAAAAAAAAAAAAAAAAAGGAATACCTGCTCACTATACTTGAACACTTTACATAACTGAGCCTCGTTTCTTTACCTTAAAATGAGGATAACATTATCTACTTGTGAGCTGGAAATGAGATAATGCATGTAAAGAGCCTGCTGTGTAGTTACTAAAGATAACCACAACAATAATATAATAACATTTTCAATAATGGATATTAGCAATATTGAAGAGTACCTATCATTCAGTAAGAAAAAGATAAATCTAGTAGAAAAATAGCTTAAAAATGTGTTTGGTCAATTTCCAAAAGATGAAACCTAAATAATTAGCATGTAAAAAGACATTCAGCCGGGCGCAATGGCTCATGTCTTTAGTCCTAAGCACTTTGGGAGGCCAACATGAGCAGATTGCTTGAGCTCAGGAGTTCAAGACTAGCCTGGGCAACATGGTGAAATCATGTCTCTACAAAAAAAAAAAATAGCCACATGTGGTGGTACATGCCTCTAGTCCCAGGTACTTGGGAGACTGAGGCAGGAGAATCACTTAAGCCCAGGAGATCAAGGAGGTTGCAGTGAGCTGAGATCATGTTACTGCACTCCAGCCTGGGTGACAAAGTCAGACTGCTGTCTCACAAAATATATATATACAAATATATAACATTATAAAATTTAATATACAATTATATTAAATATTACATAAAAATATAAAGAAAAGACGTTCAAAGTCACAACTGACTAGACAATGGAAATTAAAACAACACAGTACCTGCCATGAATAGTGGCCCATAGTCCTAGTTACTCAGGAGACTTGAGGCAGGAGGGTCACTTAAGCCCAGGAGTTTGAGTCCTACCTGGGCAACAGAGAGACCCTGTCTCAAAAAAAAAAAAAGTCAATAATAGCACCAGTCTCCATTTTGCCTATCATATTGGCAAATGTTAAAAATATGAATACTACTCAATGATGTTGAGGTTGGAGGGGATAATCCTCATCCATGCACCAGTGATGGAAATAGAAACTAACATTAGCATTGTGGGAACAATTTGAGGTACCTATCAAAAATTTAAAGGCACAAAAATATCCTCAGCTTTTTGACTTTTAAAAATCTATCCCATCGTATGTAAACATAAAAATAACTTCTGAGGGACAAAGATGTTCACTGCAGCATGATTTGTAATAGCAAGAAAAGAAAAAGGAAGAAATTGGCTGGGCGAGGTGGCTCACACCTGTAATCCTAGCACTTTGGGAGGCTGAGGTGGGTGGATCACCTGGGGTCAGGAGTTCAAGACCAGCCTGGCCATCATGGTGAAACCCCATCTTAAAAAAAAAAAAAGAAAAGAAAAAAAAAGAAAAAGGAAGAAATTGAGAGAGCAAGAAAGAAAGAGTACTCACACTCCTCACCCAGAAAAAAAAAACCTGAAAATAATGTAAATGTTAGAAGTATAGGAATAGTTAAATACATTATTGTATACTGATACTGTGGAAAACTATACAGCTATTTTTTAAAGTATTAAATCTGCATGTATTGACATTGAAGGATATTATTGATATATTATTGAATGAAAAAGCTAAATTATAGGAAAAAATGCCTTGTACACTATCAAACAATATGGCTTACATACACACACACGCACACACACACACACACACACAGAGTTATTTATTTGTATATGCACAGAAAAGATTTTAAAGTCTAGAAACCAATAAAATTTTTGTTACTTCATGGAGCTGGCAGGGAGAAGAAGGCAGAAAGACAAAAGATTTTCATAGCCTATTTCATATGTTTATAAATTGCTTGATTTGCTTTTGCAATGAACATGTTACTTTTAGAATTAAAAAAATTTTGTGTGTGTTTTTGGGTTTTTTTTGAGACAGAGTCTTGCTCTGTCACCGAGGCTGGAGTACAGTGGGCATGAACTCGACTTACTGCAACCTCAACCTCTCAGGTTCAAGTGATTCTCGTGCATCAACCTCCCTAGTAGCTGGGATTACAGGTATGTGCCACCACAACTGGCCTAGAATTAAAATTTTAACTTAAGTAATAGTTGTGTAATTGTAATAAAATATATTGAGTCACTCAATAAACACAGAGTGTCTACTATATGTATCAAGCACTATTGTAGATGCTAATTAACAAAACTGAAATGGCCAGGCCCTCACAATGGCTCACGTCTATAATCCCAGCACTTTGGGAGGATGAGGCAGGAGGATCACTTGAGGCCGGGAGTTCAAGACCAGCCTGGGCAATGTAGTGAGAATTTATCTCTACAAAATTTTTTTTTAAAAAATTAGCTGGGCAAGGTAGTGCACACCTGTAATCTCATCTATTCACCTGTGGTCCCAGCTTCTTAGGAAGCTGAGGAGCAAGGATTGCTGGAGCCCAGGAGTTCAAGATCACAGTAAGTTATAATCATGCCACTGCACTCCAGCCTGGGTGACAGAGTGAGACCCTGTCTCTAAGCAAACAAAAATCAAAACTGACATGGTCATTAGGATGTGTGTGTGTGTGTGTGTGTGTGTGTGTGTGTGTGTGTGAGAGAGAGAGAGAGAGAGAGAGAGAGAGAGAGAACAAAAATTTCAGGTAATAGTGAGTAACATGAAAAAATAAAATTACAACTGGTAAGAGTTTTACACAGCCAGGCGTGGTGGCTCAGGCTTGTAATCCTAGCACTTTGGAAGGTCAGGCAGATGGACTGCTTGAGCTCAGGAGTTCAAGACCAGCCAGGGCAACATGGCGAGACCCCTACCAAAAATACAAAACAATTAGCCAAGTGTGATAGCATGTGTCTTTAGTCACAGCAATTGGAGAGGCTGAGGTGGGAGGATTGCTTGAGCCATGAGGCAGAGGTTGCAGTTAGCCAAGATAGCGCTATGACATTCTAGCCTGGGCAACACAGTAAGACCCTGGCTCAAAAAAATAGAGTTACTCCACCAGGCATGGTGGCTCAGGCCTGTATTTCCAGCACTTTGGGAGGCTGACGCAGGAGCATTGCTTAAGCCCAGAAATCTGAGATCAGCCTGGGCAACATAGTGGGACCCTGTCTCTACAAAAAATTAAAATATTAGCTGGGTGTGATGGTGCACACCTGTGGCCCCAGTAACTCAGGAGGCTGAGGTGGGAGGATGGCCTGAGCCCAGGAGGTCAAGGTTGCAATGAGCTGTGATTGTACCATGCATTCTAGCCTGGGTGACAGAGTGAGACCTTGTCTAAAACAAAAACAAAAACAAAAAGCATTACTGCTTAGAGAGCCACTTTAGATATAGGGTAATTGGGTCACCTTTAAGGATGTGACATCTGAGCTGAGATAGGAAGGTTAAGGAGCCCACAGAGTGGAAATCCATGGTAATAGAGTTTTAAGACAGAGGGAACAGCAAGTACAAAGATCCTCAGGTGGGAATGAACTGTGCATGGTAAAGGAACAGAAAGAAGGCCCGTCACTGGAGATTATCAACTAGGAGAAGAGAAACATGAAATGAGATCAGAAAGGCAAAGGCCAGATCATATATACAAATGGGCTTATAATGTACCTTAATAATTTTCTTGAGTAGTTTTAAATAAACTCTTTTTCTTCAACTTAACACTCCATGTTTCACACATTACAGTAATCATCAGCAATTTACTAAGACCGCTATTTAAAATATGCTATGAGGCAGGTGTGTCTAGATGAATAAGTCATCTAGTATGTGAACCTATTTGAAGCCCAGTATCTGCATCCCTATGCAGCTTTCATTTTCTTTTATGCAGTGCTATGGCACAATCATAGTTCACTGTAAACTCAAACTCCTGGGCTCAAGCAATCCTCCCTCAGCCTCCCCAAGTAGCTGGGACTATCATGCCTGGCTAATTTCTTTTTAAATTTTCAATAGAGACAAGGTCTTGCTATGTTGCCCAGGTAAACTCCTAGCCTCATGTGATCCTCCCACTTTGGCCTTCTAAGTGGTGGGATTACTGGCATAAACCACTGTGTCTAGCCATAGCTTTATTTTTATTTAGTCTGCACATAAGTAATAAAGCTTTTGGACACACAACCCACATTACATCCTGGAAAGAAAACTAACTATTGAGTATCATTGATAGGAGTGTATAGAAAGTGAAGATATCTAAAACAAGTGATGGTTTAGCCAGATAGCATCTTAATACATGCCTTTAATCTTATATTTACAATTTGTTCGTGGTCTCTGGGTATTTATGTTACTTTATGGAAGAAATTACATACTATAGCATTACTTGAGAATTTGGGATTCTATAAGGGATTCCATACATACCTGGGGGAACATCAGGTACACATTAATACTAAACATTCTGGAGTACATTTATCTGCAAACTATTCCTTTATAGGTAACTCAAAGTTAAATTTAGCCTGAAATATAATAAATTCTGAATTTCTGTATTAAAATTTATTGGGAAGGGAAAAGGAGTCAGGGCCATACAAAATTTCAGTAAGTTTATGAATTATTTAACAATAAACATATTAAAAATTATGCAGAAAAATTCACTTCATCTTTCCTGAAATTGACTAGTTTTATGTAAGTTTTATATATTTATTTTTAAGCCAATAAATATAAAAATTAGCCAATAAATATAAAAATAAGACATGTCAAAAAAATTGTAAATGCCCAAGGCTGGTATGGGAAATTGGGAAACCTCACAAATTATAGGTTGTTAGAAACTTTTTTATTTATTTATTTATTTATTTATTTATTTATTTATTTATTTATTTCAAGCAAAAGAGGGGCTTTCCGACAAAAACCGGAAAGCCTGCTAGACAAATTGTAAAAGAGCTGTAACACTTTGTTACAAAGTTTTTGAAGGGCAACTTGAGACTATGTCACAAAAGCCTTAAAAGAAACTCACGGGAGACAGATCCAAGATGGCCGATTAGCAACAGCCCAGGAATGTAGCTCCCAGTGAAAGCGCAGAGAACGAGTGAACGCCGCACTTTCCGACGAATTTTTGTTGCGCACAGACCGGGAGATTCCCGGCAGAGGAGCCACACGGGTCGCCAGCGCAACTCTTTTGGCTGGGGCGGCTGTTTCACCGGTGCCCCAGAGCGGCACTTCTCGGTGCGGAGTATACGGACGGACAGACGGGCTCGGCTGGTCCCATCGCCACAAGGAAAACAGTAATTGGAAGCGCTGAGGACTGAGAGTTTCACAGCAAGCACAGTGAACCCAGGAAGGTCCAGCTCTGTGGGGAATGGGCATCCGCCAAAGGAAAACTAAGAAACAGAAAAACTTCATCACCCGGCGGAGAGAGATCCAAGATGGCCATGTAGCAGCAGCTCAGGATCGTAGCTCCCAGTGAAAGCGCAGAGAGCAAGTGGATGCCGCACTTTCCGACGAATTTTTGTTGCGCACAGACCAGGAGATTCCCGGCAGAGGAGCCACACGGGTCGCCAGCACAACTCTTTTGGCCGGGGCGGCTGTTTCGCCGGTGCCCCAGAGCGGCGCTTCTCGGTGCGGAGTATACGGACGGACGGACGGGCTCGGCTGGTCCCATCCCCACAAGGAAAACAGTAATTGGAAGCGCTGAGGACTGAGAGTTTCACAGCAAGCACAGCGAACCCAGGAAGGTCCAGCTCTGTGGGGAACGGGCATCCGCCAAAGGAAAACTAAGAAACAGAAAAACTTCATCACCCGGCGGAGAGAGATCCAAGATGGCCACGTAGCAGCAGCTCGGGATCGTAGCTCCCAGTGAAAGCGCAGAGAGCGAGTGGATGCCGCAATTGCAGATGAATTTTTGATGCCCACAGACTGGGAGATTCCCGGCGAAGGAGCCTCACGGGTCGCCAGCGCGACTCTTTTGGCCGGCGCGGCGCTTCTCGGTGTGGAGCCTACAGGACTGAGTGCCCTTTTAGTCGGGCTCTGCTGGTCCCATCCCCACAAGGAGAACAGCAATTGGAAGCGCTGAGGACCGAGAGCAAGCACAGCTGAACCCGGGAAGCACAGCAAGCACAGCTGAACTCAGGAAGGCCCAGCTCTGTGGGGAAGGGGCGCCCCCTGAAGGAAAACTAAGAAACAGAAAAAACTTCATAACCAGCAAGCCGGACGTCCACTCAGAGACCCTGAAAGTCGGCAATTACAAAGACGACAGGTGGATAAATCCACAACAATGGGAAGAAACCAGTGCAAAAAGGCTGAGAACACCC
>CAUYQU010003762.1:0-43864 GCA_963574635.1 Cheracebus regulus
AAGATTGAACCATGAAGAAATCTGAAATATGAACAGACCAATAACAATTAATGAGATTGAAACCATAATAAAAAGTCTCTCAGTAAAGAAAAGCCCAGGAACTGATGGCTTCACTACAGTATTCTACTAGATGTCTAAAGACATCCTGATAAGGATGTCCATTTTCACCACTTGTTATTCAATGTAGTATCAGAAGTCCTAGCTAGAGCAATCAGTGAAGAGAATGATATAAAGGGAATCCAAACTGGAAATCCAAATTACCCTTCTTTGTGGAAGATATGATCTTATATTTGTAAAAAACCTAAAAGATTCCACAAAAAACCTATTAGACCTGATACATAAATTCAGGAAAGTTGCAAGATACAAAATGAACATGCCAAAAATCAGTAGCATTTCTACATGCTAAAAGTGAGCCATCTGAAAAAAATAAAAGTAATCTCATTTACAATAGCCACCCATAAAATTAAATACCTAGGAATTAACCAAAGATGTGAAAGATCTCTATAATGAAAACTATATAGCACTGATGAAAGTAATTGAAGAGAACACCTTAAAATGGAAAGATATTCCATGTTCATGGATTAGAAGAATCAATATTGTTAAAATGTTCATACTACCCAAAGCAATCTACAAATTCAGTGCAATCCCTATAAAAATAACAATGACATTCTTCACAGAAAGAGAAAAAAGAATCCTAACATTTGTATGGAATTACAAAAGACCAAAAATAGCCAAAAGTTTCCTAAAGAAAAGAACAAAACTGGAGGAATCAAATTTTCTGACTTAAAATTATACTACAGAGCTGTAGCAACCAAAATAGCGTGGTACTGGCATAAAAACAGACAAATAGACCAATGGAATAGAATAGATAATCCATAACCAAAGCCACACACCTACAGTAAATTCATTTTTGACAAAGGTGCCAGGAACATACACTGGGGGAAAAGATAGTCTCTTCAATAAATGGTGCGGGAAAAATGAAATGCATATGCAGAAGAATGAAACTAGATTCCTATACAAAAATCAAAATGTATTGAAGATGTAAATCTAAGATATCAAACTATGAAACTCATACAAGAAAACATTGGGGAAAATCCCCAGCTTATTAGGCTGTGCAAATAATTTTTGAGTAATACCCCACCAACACAGGCAACAAAATAAAAAATGGACAAATGAGATCTCCTCAAGTTAAAAAGCTTCTGCACAGCAAAGGAAACAATAAACAAAGTAAAGAGACACCTCACAGAATGGGAGAAAATATGTCCAAATTACCCATCTGATAAGGGATTAATAACCAGAATATATGAAGAACTGAAACAACTTTATAGGAAAAAAATATAATCTGATTAAACAAGGGGCAAAATATTTGAATAGATGTTTCTCAAAATGAGACATACAATGACAAACAGGCATTTGAAATGGTAGTCAGTGTCACTGATCATCAGAGAAATGGAAATAAAAACTACAATGAGATATCATCTCACCCCAGTTAAAAATGGCTTATATGCAAAAGACAGGCAATAACAAATGCTGGTGAGGATATGGAGAAGGGGAACCCTCATACACTGTTGGTTAGAATATATAATTAGCACAACCACCATGGAAAAGAATTTCAAGGTTCCTTACAAAACTAAACGTGGACTTATCATATGACCCAGGAATACCACTGCTAGTATATACCCAAGAGAAAGAAAATTGTATACCAAAAAGATATCTGCACTCCTATGTTTGTTGCAGCACTGTTCACAATAGCTAAGATTTGGTAGAAACCTAAGTGTCGCTTAGGTTGTCCTAAGTGTCCATCAACAGATGACTGGATAAAGAAAATGTGCATATACACAATGGTATATTATTCTGCCATAAAAAATAATGAGATTCTTTCAATTGTAACAATATGAATGGAACTGGATGTCATCATGTTAAGTGAAATAAGCCAGGTGCAGAAAGACAATTCTCACTTGTTCTCACTTATTTGTGGGATCTAAAAAAACAATTCAGCTAATGGAGATAGAGAATAGAATGTTAATTACCAGAGGCTGGGAAGGGTAGTGGGAAGCTCAGGGATATATGTATGGTTAATACATACAAATAAGTTAGAAAGAATGAAAAAGGTCTAGTATATGATAGCACCACAGAGGAACTATAAACACAAAATGAGAATCACTTTCAGAATCCACAGCATGTAAATGTTCCCTTCCTTTACATCCATGCCAATGTTTGTTATTTACTTTTTTCTTTGTATTAGCCATTCTATTTGTGATGAGGTAATATCTCATTGTAGTTTTGACTTACATTTACATGATGATTAGTAATGTTGAGCACTTTTCATTTTACTGTTGGCCATTTGTATGTCTGATTCCATAATCAATAATAATTTAATTATACACTGAAAAATTAGTAAAATAGTATAATTCAATTGTTTGTAACACAAAGGATTAATGCTTGAGGTGATGGATACTCCATTTTCCATTATGTGATTATTATGCATTACATTGCTGTACCAAAATATCTCATGTACCCCAAAATATATACCTACTATGTACTCACAAAAATTAAAATAAAAAAATTTAAAAGAATATGTTTATACCAAGACACATTGTCATAAAACTGTTGAAATACAGAATAAGAATCTTGAAAGCAGCAAGAGAAGCAGCTTTTCATGTGCAAAGGATAAGTTGTTTAATGGGTACATAAATACAATTAGAAGGTATAAGTTTTAGTATTCAGTAGTATAGCAGGGAAATTACAGTTAACAATAATTTGTTGTACATTTCAAAATAGCTGGATAAGAAGTGTAATATTCCCAACAGAAGGAAAAGATAAATATTTGAGGTGATGGGTATCCTGTTTACTCTGATTTTATTATTATACATTGTATACATGTATTAAAATATCACATGTACCCACAAAATATATACAACTATGATATATCAATAAAAATGCAAAAGAGAGGGAAAAAGCTGATTTCTTATTAGAAGTCTGGAAGCCAAAAGAGAGTGAGATGATAAAGTGCTGGAAGAAAAAAAAATTATCAGGAATTCTGTATCTGTGAAACGAACCTTCTAAAATAAAGGAGAAATTAAATTGTTTTTGATAAACAAACTCTGAGGGAGTTTGTCACTAGTAGGCCTCCCCTAAAGGGTATGCTAAAGGAATTCATTCAGGCTGAAATGAAAGGAGCTCAAGGCCATAAAAAGGAATAAAGAATGATGGTAATGGCAGCTACAAAGGTAAACATAAAAGCCGATAGTCTTAGATTTTGGATTTATAACTCCTCCTTTTTCTCATAGATGATTTAAAATATGAGTGCATGAAAAAAATAATTACACATGTATATTAATGGGCACACAATGTGTAATAATATAATTTGTGATAATACCAAATGGGAGGGAGTTATGAAAGAGGGTTTGAAAAATGCTACTGAAACTGTGATGATATTAATTCAAGTTTGAGTGTTTAAGTCATGATGTTAGTTGTAATTCCCAGAGTCACCACTAAAAAAAATCCCTTAAAGATATATGGAAAGGAAATGAACAGAAAATCAAAAGAAATGAAGAGAAATGAATAGTATACTGAAGCTATTAATCAAATAAAAGAGAGTATTTAGGAACTGAGCAGCAAAATAGTTATAACACATATAAAAAACAAATAGCAAAATGGCAGAAGTAAGTCCTTTTTAAAATCAGTAATTACTTTCAATATAAATGTATTAAAGTCTCCAATCAAAAGGCAGAGATTGGCAGAATTGATTATAAATATGATATAACTGTATGCTAGCTATGATAGACTCACTTTAGATCCAAAGACAAAAATAAATTGAAAGTAAAAGAATGGGAAAAGGTATTCTATACAAATACTAACCAAGACAGCTGGGGTAGCCGGACTAGTACTAGACAGAATAATAGGCTTTATTACAGAAAGTGGTATAAGTGACAAGGATATTACATACTTTATTTTATTTTTCTTTTTTTTAAATTTTGTTTTAAATTGACACATAATTGTACATATTTATGAGGTACAGTGTTATGTTTCAATACATGCATATGTGATGTAATGAATCAGAGTATTTGGCATATCCATCATCTCATACATTTATTATTTCTTTGTGGAGAGAATGTTCAAAATAGTTTCTTCTACCTATTTTGAAATATGCAATATAATATTGTTAATCATAGTCACCCTACTGTGCAATACAACACCCAAGCTTATTTCTCCTATCTAACTGTAACTTTGTAACCCTTGATTAATCCATTCCTATTTTGCCCTCCAATCCCCCATCTCCAGCCTCTGGTAACCACTGTTGTACTCCCTAGTCCGGTGAGTTCAACCTTATTTAGATTCCACATATGAGTGAGCTCATGTAGTATTTGCCTTTCTGTTCTTGGCTTATTTCACTCAACATAATAACTTCTAGGTTCATTCATGTTGCTGAAAATGACAGAATTGTATTATTTTAAAATAGTATTAAATAATAGTATTGTATATATATACCGCATTTTATTTATCCATTTATCCATTGATGGACACTTGGCTTGATTTCATCTTGGCTATTAGGAATAGTGCAGCAATAAACATAGGAGTGCAGATATCTCTTCAACATACTGATTTCTTTTTTATTAAAAATTTATTTATTATATTTTAAGTTCTTGGGTACATGTGCAGATCATACAGGTTTGTTACATAGATATACATGTGCCATGGTGGTGGTTTGCTGCATCCATCACCCTGTCATCGACATTAGGTATATCTCCTAATGCTGTCCCTCCCCAATCTCCCCGCCCCCTGCTATTCCTCCCTTAGCCCCCTACCCCCTAGGTTCTGGTGTGTGATGTTCTACTCCCTGTGTCCGTGTGTTTTCATTGTTCAACACCCACTTATGAGTGAGAATATGTGGTGTTTGGTTTTCTGTTCTTGTGTCAGTTTGCTGAGAATGATGGTTTCCAGTTTCATCCATATCCCTGCAAAGGATATGAACTCATCCTTTTTTATGGCTGCATAGTATTCCATGGTGTATATGTGCCACATTTTCTTTATCCAGTCTATTATTGATGGGCATTTGGGTTGGTTCCAAGTCTTTGCTATTGTGAACAGTGCCACAGTAAACATACATGTGCATGTGTCTTTATATTAGAATCATGTATAATCCTTTGGTTATATACCCAGTAATGGGATTGCTGGGTCTAATGGAATTTCTTATTCTACATCCTTGAGGAATTGCCACACTGTCTTCCACAATGGTTGAATTAATTTACACTCCCACCCACAGTGAACATACTGATTTCTTTGCCTTTGGATATATATCCAATAGTGAGATTGTTAGATCATATGGTAGTTCTGTTTTTAATTTTTCTGAGAAATCTCCATAGTATTTTCCATGATGTCTACACCAATTTACATTCCCATCAACAGTATGTACGTGTTGCCTTCCTTTACATCCATGCCAGTGTTTGTTATTTATTCTTTTCTTTGTATTAGCCATTCTAATTGTAATCAGGTAATATCTCATTATAGTTTTGACTTGCTTTACCTGATGATTAGTGATGTTGAGCACTTTTCATTTTACTGTTGGCCATTTGCATGTCTTCTTTGGAGAAATAATTATTTGGGTCTTCTTGATCATTTTTACTTAGTTTCTTTTTTGCTATTGAGTTGTTTAAGTTCCTCATATATGCTAGATATTAACCCCTTTTTGGATGTGCAGTTTGCAAATATTTTTCCCACTCTGTAGATTTTTGTCTTCACTCTGTTGATTGTTTCTTTTGCTGTGCAGAATTGTTTTAGTTTGATGTAATCCCATTTGTCTGTTTTTGCTTTTGTCGCCTGTACTTTTAGTTCTTATTTAAAAAAAATCCTTGCCCAGATCTATGTTCTGAAGTGCTTCCCTTATGCTTTCTTCTATTAGTTTTATTGATTTAAGTCTTATATTTAAGTTTTCAAACCATTTGAAGATGATTTTTGTATATGATAAGAAATACAGGTCTAGCTTCATTCTTTTGCATATAGACATCTAGTTTTCCCAGTACCATTTATTGAAGATATATTGAAGACATATTGAAGACATAGTCCTTTCCCCAAACTATATTCTTGCCATTTTTGTCAAAAATTGGTTTGGGGTTAAGTGTGTGGATTTATTTCTGGCATCTCTGTTTTGTTCCATTGATCTATATGTGTGTTTTAATGCCAGTATCATGATGTTTTGGTTACTACAGATTTGTAGTACATTTCAAAGTCAGTTTATTAGCCCATTTTCACACTGCTATAAAGACATATCTGCAACTGGGTAATTTAGTAAGAAAAGAGGTTTAATTGGCTTGTGGTTCTGCAGGCTGTACAGTCTTCTGCTTCTGAAAAGGCCTCAGGAAACTTAAAATCAGGGGTGAAGGTGAAGAAAAAGCAGGCATGGTCTTCACATGGCCAGAGCAGGAGAGAGAACAAGAGAGCAAGAGAGTGAGCGAGTGCAAGAGAGCAGGGGGAAGTGCTACACACTTTCAAACAATTAGATATCAAGAGAACTCGCTATCATCAGAACAGCAAGGGGGAAATCCACCCCCATGATCCAATCACCTCCTACCAGGTCCCTCCCTAAACATTGGAGATTAGAATTCACCGTGAGATTCGGGTGGGGACACAGCCAAACCGTATCACTGAGTTAGTATGATGCCACCAACTTTGTTCTTTTTGCTCAAAATTTCTTTGGCTATTTGGGGTTTTTAGTGGTTCCATACAAATTTTGGGTTTCATATTTCTTCTATTTCTGTGAAGAATATCACTGGCATTTTGATAGGAATTGTATCTGTAGATTTCTTTGAGTAGTATGAACATTTTCACAATATTAATTTTTTCAAGGCATGAACACTCAATACCTTTGCATTTATTTATATCCTCTTCAATTTCTTTCATCAATGTTTTATAGTTGTCTTTGTAGAGATCTTTCATCTCTTTGATTGAATTTTGCCATAGGTATCTTATTTTTTGTAGTGATTTGGATTGCCTTCTTTTTTATGTTTATTTATTTTATAATAATTGTACATATTTATAGGATACAGAGTGATGTTTCCGTATATGCATACAAAGTGTAATGATCAAATTGGAGTAATTAGTGTATTCATCACCTCAGACATTTATAATTTCCTTGTTGTGAGAACTTTCAAAATGCGTTTTTAGCTACTCTGAAGCATACAATGTTATTGTTAACCATAGCCACCCCACTGTGCAATGGAATGCTAGAATTTATTCCTTCTATCTAACTGTAATTTTGTTCCTGTTGACCAAGCTCTTCCCAACCCCTCTCTTGCAGCCTTCCCCCCTTTACTTTTTCCAACATTTGATGATCACTATTTTATGAGATTAACTTTTTAAAGATTCTAGATATGAGTGAGATCATGAGGTATTCGTCTTTCTGTGCTTGGCTTATTTCAGTTAACATAATGTCCTCTAGCTTTATCCATGTTTCTGCAAATGATAGAGTTTCATTCTTTTTCAAGGTTGAAGAATATTCCATTGTATAAATACAACAATTTTAAAAAACCCATTTCTCCATTGTTGGACACTTAGCTGGATTTCATGTCTTGGATATTGTGAATAGTGTTGTAATAAACATGAGTTTGCAGATAGCTCTTTGCTGTACTGATTTTATTTCTTGTGGATATATACCCAGTAGTGTGATTGTTGGATGATGTGATAATTCCATTTTTAGTTGTTTTGAGGAATTTCCATATTGTTTTTCATAGTATGTGTCTTCATTCATATTCTCACCAACAGCGGGATGTTAAAGTCCCCTACTGTTCTTGTAGCCCAGCTATCCCATTATATCTATTAATATTTGTTTTATATTTTTAGGTGCTCCAAAGTTGGGTACATATATAATTGTTATAGCCTCTTGCTGAAATGACTCCTTTATCATAATATAATGACCCTTTTCTCTTTTTACAGTTTTTTACTTAAAGCCCATTTTATTTAATATAAATATAGCTACTCTTGCTCTCTTTTGATTTCTATTTGCATGAAATTTTTTTTTTCACCCTTCACTTTCAGTCTATGTGTGATTTTACAGGTGAAGGGAGTTTCTTGTATGTAGCATATACTTGGATCCTTTTTGTAATTCATTCAGTCACATTAATCTTTCATTTGGAGAACGTAGTCCATTACATTGAATATAATTATAGATAAAGACTATGACCATTCTGTTAATTGTTTTCTAGTTGTTTTGTAAAATCTTTCTTTCTTTTTTCCTCTCTTACCATCTTCCTTTCTTGTTAAGTGATTTTCTCTAGTAGTATGGTAGGATTCTTTGCTTATTATTTTTAGTTATACCAGATTATTTTAAACTGAAGACAACTTATGTTTGATCACAAAAAAGGAAAACAAAAAGAAAAACTCTAATTTTTCTCTCCTCTCCCTCTGCATATTTTGAATTTTTGATGTCACAATTACATGTTATTATATTGCTTATTTTTAAATCAGTATAGCTATTATTACTTTAATAGTATTTTAACCTTGATACTAGTGATATAAGTGATTTACAGACTACCATTACAGTATTAGAATATTTATAATTTGATAGTCTTCTTGCTTTTACCAGTGAGTTATATACTTTCGTATGTTTTCATATTACTAATTAGCGTCCTTTTCTTTCATCTTGAAGGACTCTCAGTTGAATTTTCTGTAAGATGGGTCTGGAGGTGGTGAATTCCCTCAGCTTTTGTTTGCCTAGTAAAGTCTTTATCTGTGTTTCATTTCTAAGGACAGCTTTGCTGGGTGCAGTTACCTTGGTTGGTATTTTTTGTTTTTATCACTTTCAATAGACCATCTTGTTCTCTCTTGCCTTGCAGGATTTCTGCTGAGATGTCTGATATTAGATATAATGGGAGTCCTTTGTATGGTATTTGTTGATTTCTCTTGTTTTAAATGATCCCTTTTTTGTCTCTGAGATTTAACAATTTAATTATAACATTGAATAGTCTATTTTGTTTGAATTTAATTGAAGAAAATTCATCTTTTTGTACCTGGATAATTATATCTTTCTCCAAATTTTGAAAATTTTCTTTTATTATTTCTTTAAATGAGCTTTCTTCTTCCTTTTCTTTTTCTACTCTCTCTTGAACATCAGTGACTCATAAATTTGCTCTTTTGGCTTTATCCCATAAATCACATAGGCCCTCTTTATTCCTTTTCATTTATTTTTTCTGTGAGTATATATTTTAAATTAACCTGTCTTTGAGTTCACAGATTCTTTCTTTTGCATGTTCATTTTTGCTGTTGATGTTCTTTATTGCATTTTTTTCATTTTGTTCATTGTATTTTTCAGCTTTAGAATTTTTGCTTGATTTTTCAAATTATTTTTCTCTCTGTTAAGTTTCTATGTTAAATTTCTGAGTTGTTTCTCTTTATTTTTTGAAGTTCACTGAGTTTTCTTAAAACATCTATTTTGAATTCTTTGTCAGGCAGTTCTTCTATCTCCATCTCCTTAGCATCAGCCATTGGTACTTACTTTGTCCTTTTGCTGACCTCATGTTTCCCTCATTGATGTTGATCTTTGTGGCTGTGCATCAATATATGTACATTCACATAGGTGCTTAATCCAGTCTTTACAGTCTGGCTTTGTTTTACAGCATCATTCAGCAGTGAGCCTATTCAGAGATTCAGGGCAGGTTGAATGGTGAGGATCTGGTGCCCATGACTGCTTTAGCTGTTGTAGTGCTAGGAGGGGCCCTAAACCTAGGATCACCATGGCTGACAGCCCTGAATCACAGCTAAACTCCATGCTCACCAAGACCAGCAGAGCACTGAGTTGTGTTCAAGACCTGCAGGTGCTATTGGCTGCTTGTTGGTGAGGTTTATTCAGGGTTCTAGGTCACTTTAATTGGCTAGTATTGACTTGTGTCAAATCTTGAGTCTGTTTTGCTGGGGTTACAGGTTCCCATCTGGTGCCAGGGTGGGTCCAGAGGCTTTGTCCATGGGTAACAGCCTAGTGTTAGGGGCCACAAGGTTCTTCCCTGTGCTGAGTTTTCCTGTGATGGGACCAATACTGTGTTTGAAGCAAGGTCCTACGCTTATTTCCCTCTCTTTCCCCCAAGCAGATCATGTCTCTGTCTACACTGCATTGCCTGGGGTTGGGGAAGGGGTACCACTGGTAATGTAAAACTGTTCTTCCTATTCTCTTCAATGCTTAGTTTCCTATTATTATCCCAAAACCAGGTACTGTGATTTCTCCTCTGGTTTCCTGAGCTGTTACGAAGGTTATTTTTCATGCATAGATAGTTGTTCAAATTGATCTTTCTGTGAGTGGATAATCCCTGGAGCATCCTACTTTACCATATTTCTCTGCTTCTGTCTTTATAAATTTTAAAAAGTATCACTTTATTAAGGTTAAATAACAATTATAAATATGTATTCAGCAAACAACAGAGCCCCAAAACATATGAAGCAATAGCCGACATAAACAAAGAGAAATAGAGAATCCTACAATAAAATTGAAGATGTCAGTACTTTAAGTAATGGATAGAATAACTAGACAAAAGATCATTAAGGAAACAGAGGACTTGAACAACAGTATAAACTAACTAGACCTAACAGACATATGTGGAATACTGCATCCAACAACAGCAGAATACACATTTTCTCAGGTGCATATGGAACATTCTCCAGGGTGACAATATATTAGGCGACAAGGCAAATCTTAATAAATTTTAAAAGATCAAAATCTTGCAAAGTATCTTCTATGATCATTTTTATTATGAAATGAACTATCATTTCTATTATGAAATAACAGGAAGAAAACTGGAAAATTCACAAATGTTGAAATTAAATGAGTCAAATAAGAAGTTACAAGTTAAATTATATGGTTCTTTGTGATTAATGCAATTTAAATTATTTAGTATACTATGTTTTAATGCAAATTAAAACATAGTATACTAAAACTTATAGGATATTTCAAAAGCAATGGTCAGATGGAAACTTACAGCTTTAAATGCCTATTAAAAAAGAAGAGGCCAGGCGTGGTGGCTTATGCCTGTAATCCCAGCACTTTGGGAGGCCAAGGCAGGTGAATCATGAGGTCAGGAGTTCAAGACCAGCCTGGCCAACATAGTGAAACCCCATCTCTACTAAAAATACAAAAAATAAATAATCCCATGAAAAAATGGGTGAAGGATATGAACAGACACTTCTCAAAAGAAGACATTTATGCAGTCAACAGACATATGAAAAAATGACCATCATCACTGGTCATTAGAGAAATGCAAATCAGAACCACAATGAAATACCATCTCATGCCAGTTAGAATGGCGATCATTTAAAAATCTGGAGACAACAGCTGCTGGAGAGTATATGGAGAAATAAGAATGCTTTTACACTGTTGGTGGGAGTGTAAATTAGTTCAACCATTGTGGAAGACAGTGTGGCAATTCCTCAAGGATTTAGAACTAGAAATATCATTTGATCCAGCAATCCCATTACTGGGTATATACCCAAAGGATTATAAATCACTCCACTATAAATACACATGCACACATATGTTTATTGTGTTACTGTTCACAATAGCAAAGACTTGGGATCAACCCAAATGTCCATCAATGATAGACTGGATAAAGAAAATGTGGCACATATATACCATGAAATACTATGCAGTCACAAAAAAGGATGAGTTCACGTCCTTTGCGGGGACATGGATGAAGCTGGAAACCATCATTCTCAGCAAACTAACACAAGAACAGAAAACCAAACACCACGTGTTCTCACTCATAAGTGGGTGTTGAACAATGAGAATACATGGACACAGGGAGGGGAACATCATACACCAGAGCCTGTTGGGGAGAGGGGGGCGGGGAAAGGGATAGCATTAGGAGAAATATCTAATGTAGATGATGAGTTGATGGGTGCAGCAAACCACCATGGCACATGTATACCTATATAACAAACCTGCATGTTCTGCACATGTACCCCAAAACTTAAAGTAGAATTTAAAAAAAATACAAAAATTAGCTGGTGGTGGCAGATGCCTGTAGTCCCAGCTACTCAGGAGGTTGAGGCAGGAGAATTGCTTGAACCTGGGAGTCAGAGGTTGCAGTGAGCTGAGATCGCACCACTGCACTCCAGCCTGGGTGACACAGTGAGACCCTATCTCAAAAAGGAAGAAGAAGAAAGAAAATGGAGGGGGAGGAGGGGGAGGAAGGGGAGGAAGGGGAAAAATGGGAGGAAGGAGAGGAAGGGGAAGAAACATCCCAAATTTATAACATATCTGTGCTTCCCGAGGAGCTACAAAGAACACCAAGCTAAACCAAAAGATAGAAAAAGGAAGGAAATCAGAAAGATTAGAATGGAGATACGTAGAATTTTAAAAACAGAATCAGTGAAGTCAAAGGTTGATTTGTTGAATATATTGACAAAATTGACAAGTCTTAAGCTAGACTGATCAAGAAAAAAAGATTACTGCAGAACTCACAGACATAAAGAATATTATAAGAGACAACTATAAACATTCATATGCAAATGAATGAAATTACTTAGATAAAATGGACAAATTCCCAGAAATCAAAAAACTGCAACTTTCTTAAGAAGAAATAGAAAATCTTGACAGACCTATAAATCTTTTTATAAAGATTGAATATATATAAAGTCCATACAATGATTGAAGATATATGAAATCCAACTACCCTGAGACTACCGTGCTAGAAAGACTGCATGTAGGCACTAAGGTTGACAGTTCTAGCTGAACCCAGACTTTAAGGAATCCCTGCCAAACTGACAGATACGTGAGTGAAGTCTTCTTCGACCCTCCAGGCCAGCCTATTTGCTAACTGAATCCCACCAGATGACTTTAATTGACATCACACGGAACAGCAGAATCACCTAGCTGAGTCCTGCTTGAATTTCTGACCCACAAAATGTTGAGATGTATTTTTTAAAAGGGTACTGTTTTAAGCTATAGAATTTTGGGGTTAATTTGTTAAGCAGCAATAGATAACTAAAACAGCGGACTTTGAAATAGTATGTTTCAGACTTCTAAAGGTGAAACTATTATTACTTTTGATTGAAAAACAAATTATATATCTTTATGGCATACAATATGATGCTTTTACACATGTGTACATTGTAGAATGATTAAATAAAGCAAATTAACATATCTATCGCCTCAAATACTTAGCAGTTAGGTAATGAGAACATTTAAAATCTACTCTATTAGCAATTTTCAATGACATTACACATTACTATCGATTATAGAAATGAACATTTCAGTAAACTTTTTATTAAAAATTTCAACATTAAAAAAATCCACCTTAATCTGTTAATTAAGAAAATGCTTAATCTTCAAAGCTACAATTTCTCAGTTAGTTTTAAATGAGTATGTATTTTATTAACCAAGAAGCATATACATACATCTAAAAATTGTAGTGCCTGTACGTATAAGATATATACAAGTATTTATATTTGTGAAGCCTCATACTTTTCTCACAGAACCTCAAAGAATTGTGGCCCATTGTCTTAGAGACAAACTAATTCTACTTGTCTTAGTAGATGTGAAAAATAAGGTATGATTCAGGAGCTAGCAGCAGCAAGCCTTTAAAGTTCATTGATTTATCATTGAAAGATTTTCTCCATTGGGCTGAGTTCTTGGATTGATTATGAGAAGATTGGTATCTAGGCATGGGTAAAAATTATACATATATATTTTAACATATATATATATACACACACACACACTATATATATATATATATATATATATATATATATATATATGCATGTATTTTATGCTGTTCAAAAATAAGTGCTGTGATTATTTTCATCTTTATATATTTCCAGGAATTATTTTCTGAATACACTAGTTGATGCACTAAATTTATTATAGGTACTTATAAATTCTCATAATATCACTTGATTTTTGACACTTGCTTTGGTCAAATCTTGCTGTAAGATATCTCATATTTGACAATGGGAAGCCTTCTTTTGACATGTTCATAAAGGAAAATTGTAGGGTTTTCTTTTAATATAGAGTGTTTGATTTTAAGCTAGTTTAACACTGCTTTTGATTCTGGTATCAATATAATTTTTTTTTATTACTCTGAATTTTGGGTCTGGTATATTCTCAGAATAGTTTGAAAAGCAATTGAGTAGAGTACATAAGTGTTCTTTCTACTGAGCAATACCTGGTACAAATGGATTATATAGGACCATTTTCCTCTGTGTAATGTGATGTGTAATGAGTAAATCTACTAAATTTATTCCTATCTTCCCATAATTCAAAGGATGTAAGCTTAAAACAAGAAAAAAAAAAGCAGTATCTGAAACTAAATTCACTGGTGCTGAACATTTACCTACGAGCCATATATAGCTAAACACATGAACCTCTCTGAAAATAAGAGGAGGGTAACTCACAAGGTTCCTCCTCATACTATTAACAAAAATAAGTTCCAGATGGATTTAAAATTTAGATGTGAAAAATGACACCATGTGATTACCGTAGGAAATATAGAAAAATCAGTTTGAATATTGGGAGGGTATGAGAGATTTCCTTGGTTTGGCCTTAAAGTCCTACTCCATTAATGAAAAAAAATGGATCAATTTGACCATATAGAAATAATAATAAAATTGGCACATCAGCACTAAAACCAAGATTAAAAAGCACATAACAAAGATGCCACAAAGTTAGGATTGTATTCTTATGCAAATGTGCTTTTATGAATTAATAGAACAGACAAAAATATAAGTTTTAAAATGAGCAAATGACTTAAGTTGGTAATTTCCAAAAGAAGAAATTCATATAAATGCCAGGAAACAAGAGAAAAATGCTTATCTTCACAAAAATTAGAGAAGTACAAATTAAAATGATATAGTGGTACAGTTTTTTCTAGCTACCACACTATCAAAGATTTAGAAAATTGCTAATGCCCAAGAATAGAGAAAGATGTGAAGTAACAGGCAATTTCCTACAGTGTGAAGGTAGTCTAAACTGACTAACTTTTCTAGAAGACAAACATATTAAAATATACTCACCAATTTTTTGCCCCAAGAATTCACTTAGTGAGAGGAGATAATCACATTAGTATCCAAAGGGTGTTTTGTTTCAGTGTTGTAAGAGCAAAACTGTCATGAACCCAAATATCCATCCATACAATTGAAAAATAGGTGTTTATTTTAAAGGACAGGCTATTTTTATAGGCATTGACATAGAAATAATACCACAACCTAGTAAGTGATTTTTTAAAGGCTACAGAATAGTGTGTATGGGATAATCACATTTTAGCTTACATGTATATCAAAGTTTTCAAGACTAACACAAGATAAATAGCTGAATTGTTTCTTCTGGGGTGTATGACTCTGTTTTCTTTTTTGTTTCATTTTTGTGTTGTTTAATTTTTTAAAAAGTGAACTGTATTACTTTGAACTGTGAAAAGATGCTGAAGGCTTGCATTTTAAATAAAATCGAAAATTAAGGATAAACTGTTTTCTATGAAGCACCAGAAATTTACACAATCATTTGAGGATCCCTTGGCTCAAGCCTTTATAAAAGACATTCACAGCTTTGTTCAGATCAGATTAGAGTGGTGTACACACACCTCGACTGTGGCTTCTCTTTTTGGAGTGAGGGAAGTAATTCAATTCTTCCTTCCTCACTGCCTCCCCACTTTTCCATTTCTTTCTTTGTACCTTGTTAGACAGTAACATTATGACAAGAGCAGATACTTGAGACCCTTTCAAGCACTTCTGAACAATACCTTGTTTTGTGTATTTAGGGGATCAAAGTAAATAACCCATATCAACTTTAATAAAGGCAGCTGGAATGACAGCAAATGTTAACTGAAATATTGGTGGGCAGAGCTCTCCAAAGTAAGCCTCTGCTGCAGGGAAGACTTGTTAATAGCTGCCATTATGGAAGGGAGGTCACCGAAGGTTGGCCTTGCTAAGTTTCTCTCTATCTCTTCCCTTCTCTGCTCAATAAATCATCCCAATACTGCCTTTTCCGTGGAGGGGCAAGGTCTATGCAATGGGATGAATATCAGAAATGTGGGATGATTTTTGAAACTAAAGGTTCCTGCAAGGTACTTTTAAGAGATCAGGCTGTGTCACAGGAATATATTTCATTTTTAAATGCTCCTTAGATGATTCTCATGGTCAGTGAGCATTGGCAAACCATAGCTCATTGCATAAGTCTGCAAAGGTTTGAAGACCTGGAGCTTCTGTGGATCTCTAGATATTTCTTTCAGAATTCATTGTCTTTATACACCATCTTTTAAAATTATTTTGTTGGTTTTTCTCTCCAATAAGCAGTGGGCTCTCTCTTCTCTGAGTGCTTAAAATAATTCTTGTGAGCACTGCCTTTAGCAAATGGTACTTCTTGTATGAAGCGTTCCCTGATTCTGCATTATGTCACTGATTCATGTATTTAACAAACACTTATTTAACAGCTACCACATTTCAGGCTCTATTATAGAACTTAATGCTATTGACTGTTCTTGACTATGTATTGTATCCATCCCTGTAGGTAAATGTGTTCATTGCAAACCATTATAATAAAGAATTTGCAGGTCTTTCTGCCCATTCCACTATTGGTGGAGATCAGAGATTGTGTCTTACTCATATTTGTATTTTCAGTGCTTGAAACCTTCCCTGGCATTTAGTTAGTACTCAGTGAATATTGCCTATGTTATTATTCATTTCTTATAATTGTTATGGGTACATAGTAGGTGTACATTCTTATGGGGTACATGATATATTTTGATACAGGCATAATATGCATAATAACCACATCAGGGTAAATGAGGTATACATCATCTCAAGCATTTATCCTTTCTCTGTGTTACAAACAATCCAATTATATTAATTTAGTTATTTTTAAATGGACAATAAATTGTTGACTGTACTCACCATGCTGTGCTATCAAATACTAGATCTTATTCTATCTAACTATATTTTGGTACCCATTAACCATCCCCCTTGCACCACACTTCTCAGCCTCTGGTAATGACCATTCTATTCTCTGTCTTCATGAGTTCAGTTGTTTTAATTTTTAACTCCCATAAATGTGTCAGAACATGTGAAATTTGTTTTTATGTGCCCAATTTATCTCAACATAATGACCTCCAGTTCCATTCATGTTGTTGCAAATCACAGGATCTCATTCCTTTTTATGGCTCAGCAGTACTCCACTGTGTATATATACCAAATTTTCCATATCCGTTCATCTGTTGATGGATACTTAGGTTGCTTCCAAATCTTGGCTATTGTGAATAGTGCTGCAGTAAAACATGGGCATGCAGATATCTCTTTGATGTTCTGATTTCCTTTCTTTTGGAAGGAAAATGCCTAGCAGTGGGATTGGTGGATCTTAAGGTAGCTCTATTTTTAGTTTTTGGAGGAACCTCCAAACTGTTCTCCCTAGTGGCCATACTAATTTACATTCCCACCAACAGTGTATGAAGGTTTCCTTTTCTCCACATCCTCACCAGAAAAGCTTTGGATATTCTGGTTCTTTTGTGGTTCCATATAAATTTTAGGATTGTTTTTTCTATTTCTGTGAAGAATGTCATTGTTATTTTAATAGGGATTGCATAGAATCTGTAGATTGCCTTAGGTAGTATGGACATTTTGACAATATTGATTCTTCCAATCCATGAACTTGGAATTTATTTTCATTTTTGGTGTTCTCTTCAATTTCTTTCATCAATCTTCTGTACTCTTCATTGTGGATATCTTTTTTTTTTTTTAATTATACTTTACGTTCTGGGGTACATGTGCAGATCCTGCAGGATTGTTACATAATTATACACATGCCATAGTGGTTTGCTGTGTCCATCCCCCCGTCACCTACATTAGGTATTTCTCCTAATGTTATCCCTCCCCAACCTCCCCACCCCCTGCTATCACTCCACTAACAACCCACCCCCCAACAGATCCCAGTGTGTGATGTTCCCCTCCCTGTGTCCATGTGTTCTCCTTGTTCAACACCCACTTATGAGGGAGAACATGCGGTGTTTGGTTTTCTGTTCTTGTGTCAGTTTGCTGAGAATGATGGTTTCCAGATTCATCCATGTCCCTGCAAAGGACATGAACTCATCCTTTTTGATGGCTGCATAGTATTCCATGGTGTATATGTGCCACATTTTCTTTATCCATTCTATCATTGATGGGCATTTGGGTTGCTTCCAAGTCTTTGCTATTATAAACGGTGTCCCAATGAACATACATGTGCATGTGTCTTTGTAATAGAACGATTTATAATCCTTTGGGTGTATACCCAGTAATAGGATTGCTGGGTCAAATGGTATTTCTATTTCTAGATTCTTGAGGAATCACCACACTGTCTTCCACAGTCGTTGAACTGATTTACACTCCCACCAACAGTGTAAAAGCGTTCCTGTTTCTCCACATCCTCTCCAGCATCTGTTGTCTCCAGATATTTAAATGATCGCTATTCTAACTGGCGTGAGATGGTATCTCAATGTGGTTTTGATTTGCATTTCTCTAATGACCAATGATGACGTGGATTTTTTCATATGTTTCTTGGCTGCATAAATGTCTTCTTTTGAAAAGTGCCTGTTCATATCCTTTACCCACTTTTTGATAGGGTTGTTTGTTTTTTCTTGTAAATTTGTTTGACTTCCTTATAGATTCTGGATATTAGCCCTTTGTCAGATGGGTAGCTTGCAAAAATTTTTTCTCCATTCTGTTGGTTGCCAGTTCACTCTAACGATTGTTTCTTCTGCTGTGCAGAAGCTCTTAAGTTTGATTAGATTCCATTTGTCTATTTTGGCTTTTGTTGCCATTGCTTTTGGTGCTTTAGTCATGAAGTCCTTGCCTATGCCTATGTCCATTGTGGACATCTTTCACTTTTCTGCTTATGTAAGTTTCTAGGTGTTATATTTTATTTATAGCTATTTTAAATGGAATTACTTTTTAATTTCTTTTTCAGATTGTTTGCCATTGGAATATAGAAATGCTACTGAGTTTTGGCACATTGACTTTGTATCCTGCAACTTTACTGAATTCGTTTTTCAGTTCTATTAGTTTTTTAGTGGAATCTTTAGGTTTTTCAAATTATAATATCACATCATTTTCAAAGAAGGATAATTTGACTTCTTCCTTTTTTATTCGAATGTCCTTTCTTTCTTTCTCTTGTCTGATTGCTCTAGCTAGAACTTCCAGTACTATGTTGAATAAGAGAAGTGAAAGTCAACATCGTCATCATGCTCTAGATATAAGGAAAGGCTTTCAGGTTTTCCCCATTCAGTATATACTAGCTGTGAGTCTGTCATATATGGTTTTTATTGTGTTGGGATATATTCCTTGTAAACTAATATTTTTGAAGGTTTTTTCTCATGAAAAGATGTTGAATTTAATCAAATGCTTTTTCACCATCATTTGAAATTATCGTATGATTTTTGTCCTTTAATCTGTTGATCTGATGACGTCTCACTGATTCTTTGTAGGTTGAACCATCCTTGCCTCCCTGAGGTAAATCTCACTTGACCATGATGAATGATTTTTTTTAATGTGTTGTTGAATTCGATTTGCTAGTATTTTGTTGAGCACTTTTGAATCAATGTTCATCAGGGATATTGGCCTGTAGTTTTCTGTTTTGGGATGTGTCTTTGGTTTTGGTATCAGGATAATACTGGCCTCATAGGATGAGCTTGGAAGTATTCCCCCTCCTCTATGTTTCAGAATAGTTTGAGTAGCATTGGTATTAGTTCCTATTTAAATATTTGGCAAAATTGAGCAGTGAAGCCACTGGGTTCTGGACTTTTTTGCTGGGAGACTTTTTGTTATGGGTTCTATGTTTGGTTTTGGCCAAAAGGCTGAGAAGCGATATTTTTAATTATGGGGTCTGTTTCATTACTTGTTATTCATTTGTTCAGACTTTAAATTTCTTCTTCATGATTCAATCTTGATAGGTTGTATGCATCTATGAATTTATCCATTTCTGCTAGATTTTCCAATTTATTGGCATATAGTTTTTCAAAGTAGCCACTAATAATTCTTTGAATTTCTATAGAATCATTTTTTTAAATTGCATTTTAGGTTTTGGGGTACATGTGAAGAACATGCAAGATTGTTGCATAGGTACACACATGGCAGTGTGATTTGCTGCCTTCCTCCCCATCACCTATATCTGACTTTTCTCCCCATGCTATCTCTCCCCAACTCCCCACCCGCCACTGTCCCTCCCCTATTTCCCCCCAACAAACCCCAGTGTGTTATGCTCCCCTCCCTGTGTCCATGTGTTCTCATTGTTCACACCCTATGAGTGACAACATGTGGTGTTTGATTTTCTGTTCTTGCATCAGTTTGCTGAGAATGGTGGTTTCCAGGTTCATCCATGTCCCTACAAAGGACACGAACTCATCGTTTCTTATGGCTGCATAGTATTCCATGGTGTATATGTGCCACATTTTCCCTGTCCAGTCTTTCATCGATGGGCATTTGGGTTGGTTCCAGGTCTTTGCTATTGTAAACAGTGCTGCAATGAACATGCGTGTGCATGTGTCCTTATAGTAGAACGATTTATAATCCTTTGGATATATACCCAGTAATGGGATTGCTGGATCAAATGGACTTTCTATTTCTAGGTCCTTGAGGAATTATCACACTGTCTTCCACAATGGTTGAAGTAATTTACACTCCCACCAACAGTGTAAAAGTGTTCCTATTTCTCCACATCCTCTCCAGCATCTGTTGTCTCTCGATTTTTTGATGATTGCCATTCTAACTGGCATGAGACAGTATCTCAATGTAGTTTCGATTTGCATTTCTCTAATGACCAGTGATGATGAGCATTTTTTCATATGTTTGTTGGCCTCAATGTATGTCTTCTTTTGTAAAGTGTCTATTCATATCCTTCGCCCACTTTTGAATGGGCTTATTTGTTTTTTTCTTGTAAATCTGTTTTAGTTCTTTGTAGATTCTGGATATTAGCCCTTTGTCAGATGGGTACATTGCAAAAATTTTTTCCCATTCTATTGGTTGCCGATTCACTCTGATGACTGATTCTTTTGCTGTGCAGAAGCTATGGAGTTTGATTAGGTCCCATTTGTCTATTTTGGCTTTTATTGCCAATGCTTTTGATGTTTTGTTCATGAAGTCCTTGCTTACACCTATGTTCTGAATGGTTTTGCCTAGGTTTTCTTCTAGGGTTTTTATGGCGTTAGGTCTTATTTTTAAGTCTTTAATCCATCTGGAGTTAATTTTAGTGTAAGGTGTCAGAAAGGGGTCCAGTTTCTGCTTTCTGCACATGGCTAGCCAGTTTTCCCAACACCATTTATTAAACAGGGACTCCTTTCCCCATTGCTTGTTTTTGTCAGGTTTGTGAAAGATCAGATGGTTGTAGATGTGTGGTGTTGCCTTCGAGGCCTCTGTTCTGTTCCATTGGTCTATATCTCTGTTTTGGTACCAGTACCATGCTGTTTTGATTACTGTAGCCTTGTAGTATAGTTTGAAGTCTGGTAGCGTGATGCCTCCAGCTTTGTTCTTTTTGCTTAGAACTGACTTGGCTATGCGGGCTCTCTTTTGGTTCCACATGAAGTTTAAGGTGGTTTTTTCCAGTTCTGTGAAAAGGGTCATAGGTAGGTTGATGGGAATAGCGTTGAATCTATAAATTACTTTGGGCAGTATGGCCATTTTCACAATATTTATTCTTCCTAATGCAGGACACTCAGCTAAGACAATCAAGGGTGCACCGAGAGGCAAGGGGCTGGGCGGGCAGTGGCTCGCCTCTCTATGAATTATGACAATGCCCAAGTACAGCTGGTCATTGGAATTATTTAGGGAACTTTTTCACTCTCATGATAACCAACTCCCATGATAATTCATTAATACATGAACCTATTAGTCCATGAATTCATGAAAGATTAATCCATTCATGAGGGCAGAGCCTTCATGACCTAATCACCTCTTAAAGGCCTTAGCTCTACTTCCAAAGATTTCTTAGCTCTACTATTTAAAGATTTCTTAGCTCTGCTTCCAAAGATCCTTAATCAGCAGGCTGGTGGTGAGTCTCAGACATTTATAATTTTAAATATGTCATTCATGTTTGAGAACCTTTATTAGACTATTGTCAAATTCATATCATAAGAATTTGATTCTAAAATTGTTCTAACATTGTCAGATTTCCATAGGCCACTCCAAAGGCATTTTGCTTGTGTAGATTTAGAAATCACAATCCAACCATTTTTCAAAGATTGTCTAAGGCTAGCAACATCCTTTCTCTCAGTAGCAATAGCTCATTAGTTACATACCTGTCCCCAATAAGAGTACTGTCCTTTAGATCTAAGATTGTATCATGGATTTTTTCCAGATCTTGTTACCACATTTTATTAACAATTTGATGCCAGTTGCACATAATCCCAGCAGGAGCAGCAGCATTTTGATACTGTTTCATATGAGGAAAAAAAAATGCCTGATTTCTTATTACTCACTCACTTATAAGGCAGATATCAGGTCATATGAAAGAAATGAAGGATATAAGTTTATGTGATCTGCCTACAAACAGAAAGCAAAAGCAAATTTAAAAACCCTGAGCTCCCAAACTTCCAGTCTTCTGTTTCTTGCCCAGAGCCATACTACCTCCCACATTGCACATGTTGTAAACTTTATGTGGCCCATCTGTTAAGGAGTTTGTTTTCCAAATTTGCAGGGGCTTGGCACTTCTGTACTGAGTACCAGAACTAAATGTGACACCGATTTTTACCTTTTCAATCATTTTAAATTGCATGGGGCTGGTGTTGGAAAGGGTCAGGGAAACAGAATACAGAAGCAGTGAGGCAAGAGTTAAACATCATAGCTTGGGCAAACCTGTACTTAACATGTGCCATGATGACAGCAGTAGCAATGCTAAGGATATATTGAGTATTCAGGTTCAGTTGTGGGCTGAATGTGGGCACAGCTTGGCATTTGAAATCAGGCAGATTCAGACGATGATGTTTTCTCACAGTTAATGCAGAGACCATAGATAATAATTATGTTGCTGAGCCTACAGTGAATCTTTACGACTGATCCTCTATTAAACTGGCAAAATAAGAGGATAATTTCTCCAGCACTAACAAGTTGGCAGGGAAGTAGCTGGCAACCCCTCCCGCTAATGTTCCATCTGTGCGAACCTTCAGTAAGATCCAGGATATTGTTTCCCCACACAGGTTGTCCCTGCAGTGTAATCAAGAGAGAGAGACCGAGCATAGATATCTTTATTGTTTTTGAAAATGACTGCCATTGGAGGGAGAGCAGAGCCTGGGATTGAGGGCTAATGCTGTTATGTCCTTCTAAGAAGTATCCATGCAGCAATGTCGACAGGAAAATAATCATTTCTAAGCACCAGCTTGTTGTCCAAGTGACATAAAAGTCACAGAACAAGAAGAACAGTTTCTAACCAGGATTCATTTTAGAAAAGCCTTTTGTTTCTTTTCCTGGAAACTTGGAAAATTGTTTTTGTTTAAAAATATCTTTTCTGTTGATTGCGAACACAGTGCATGTTACTTTCCCAGCCTTGACACTCCTCCAGCATCCCGTCTCTGGATCAGATTTTGCTCTAAAAGCACGAGGGAGAAGAAAGAAAGGCTTGTGAATGCAAAGCAGGGTGCACAAACCAGCTGAGGCAAATCCTGACTCCAGTCCTTGAAATGTTGTCTGTCATCGTACACTTCCCATGCCACCCAAGAAGTGTCCCCTGATGTTTCAGGCAGCTGTCGCATCTGCCTCCTCTGAGCTCCTAAATAGTCATTTGATATTTAAAATGTACTGCCTTGTGTTGGAATTATTGTACTTCATGGCTTATTTATTTCTCCTTTCATATAGTTTACCATGCCTGAAATAGAGTCTCAATGGATATTGTATCATGATGAAATAAGCAAATTCTAAGCCACCCCTATCGAAGACCATGCACAGAGAAGCATCCTCAGGTTACTCACTAATGTAAGGAGGCATATCACCATTACTCACCTCACCTCAGTGGTGGACTCTCCATGGAATAACAGATAATAATAACTAATATGCTATTAATTTAAAATGCCAGTGTGCTTTTATGCGCTGGTTCTGGATACTTTATAATGTTTAATACATTTAAATCTCACCATAGGAAGTAGCTATGGTTATCATCACCATTTTATAGATGAGAAGACAAAGGCACAAAAGAGTTTAAATTTTTTTAAGATCTTACAACTAGTAGGTGCTGGTGTTAGCTAGCATGTGATCTATCTTCAAAACTCAAATTCTTAAGCACTCCACACACTGCCTCTGGATGGAAGTCCTAAACGTCCATGAGGGACATGAATCCTATTATACCATTTTTGCAGTATCTCTAAGATCTTGTACAAGACAGAAATTTAGAGGAGGCAAAGGAGGTTTTAATTATCTGCTTTTTCATGTATTTTCCTTCATGGAATTCACTTTGAATACATTTTAGGGGTTTGAAGAAGCCCAGGAAATTATTTCCTTCTATCTTCTCTTCAATTCATATGCTTAACTCCTACCCAACATTTGTTCACTCCTTTCCTCCTCCTCTAAACAAAGCAGAAGCAAAGAAAAATATTAATGCTACAAGAGACATTTGCAATGATCTATGAAACCTTTTCTCTGGAAGGCTCCATCATTATTGGATTCACCTAACACCTCCTATTCCTCCAAGCACGACCTCAATGGAGTTTCTTTTTACCTGACGGCAGCTTAGTTGCCTCTCACTGTCTTTTGTTCATAGCCACATCCTAGTGTCAAACAGTCTTTTTAGAAGACTGGTGTTTAATTGCGCTGGGATTTCTTCACCTAGACTGTAAACTCCATGAGAACAAAGACCAAGTCTTTTATTTATGCAGTGTTCCTAGTTCTTTACATTACAGTGGGCACTTAAAATTTATGTTTTGAAGGAATTAATGAATCCAATACAAAGCCCTCATTTTACAGAGGAGGAAACTGCTGTGCAATTGGAAACGTAAAGTGTCTGATCACAATCACATATCTAGTCAGTAGAAAAGCTGACCTCAAGTCAGCTGTATTTTCCATTGTGAGAGCTAAGTTGTCCTTTACAGCATAAATCAAACCTGACTTTATTACTACCTGAAAACAACAGCCCAGCAATAATAGGTATTTTCTTTATATCTTATAATGCATATAACCTGTAGCACTCATTTAGTTCTGGTGCATATGTTTATATTTTACTTTTCTCTACCTAGATTATAATTACTTTAAAGTTAGAAATGTACCCTACCTTTTCTTTTCCATTCACAGTGCTTTGGTTGCTTGAGAGTTTGAGCTTGGAAATTTAGGAGTTGACCATCTTACTCACTTTTTCCAATTCCATCATCACCTCTAACTATAACTCCAAGTACATTCTCAACTGCCAATCTTGCTTCTAGCTGTTTGAACAGTCCTATGTCTCCATGTCTCCCTTAGAACCTGAAAAATACTCTGGACAACTAGCAACTGTCACAAAACCAAAAAGGCCATTGAGACTGGGTTAAGTGGACTTACACTTTTTCCCTTAGAAGATCTCTGTGAAACTGCAGGAAATAATTACTGTGCATGAAGACTGTTTTTTTTTTTTTTTTTTTTTTTGGTGTGCAAGTTAAAAAGACTCATAACAGAGAATATATTTAGTTACAGTGTCTGGAAGAGCAAGGAGGCCTCAGAAGCCCTGGAGACAGATCAAAAATCTAAGTAGCTACTCTTTTTTTCATTCTTTCTCTCTCTCTCTCTCTCTCTCTCTCTCTCTGTTACTCTCTCTCAACCTACCTCTATCTTTCTCTCTTTCTCTCTCTCAAGGAACACACGGTCTTTCTTCTATACGGCAGCATTATCATTCTCTCTCTCCACACCTGTTGCCTTTGCCTCTCTGTGTATATACAGGACATCCATTGACTTATAACTCCCAAGTATACTCATACAAGTCACATTGATATCTCTAGATCCCAGTTCCAAGGTTCTGAAAGAGCCAATATGATTGCAACAACTTGGGTCAGGTGGCCTGTACACGGTCCATTTAGTAACAGCCAGGAGTCATGGTCACAAAGAATAGATAGGAGTTTCTGCCATTTGACATGGCTTCTGCTAGACTTCATGAAGAAACATACAGGTGAGAAAGTGAAAGTGTTACCTTCAAAAAATTACTAATAGGTTGCAGAATAAGATCCAGAATTATATATTTTTAATAGTTTTTATTATCTTTCCTACTATGAAAGAAGACAGGAAGTGCCATCATTATTTGATCAGAAAAATGGAGGAAAGACTATTATTTTTTTCTTCAATATTTTACCATTATACACACCTCAAAATATTGGATCCCTTTTGTTTCCTATTCCAGCTAACCCCTTCACTGAAGATGGAGAAAATAGGGGAAAGATGTATAACTTCTTCAAAGTCCTTGTAATGTTAGGCTGTAACATCCATCTTCTAGGGTCTCCCATGATTGCTGGACCCCTTAGCATGACATCAGCATTCCAAGCAACCAACTAAATAAAGGGAGTAAGAAAGAAACATTCCTTTTTTTTTTTTTAATAGCACTTACCAGAGGCTCCACTTAATAATTCTTGCTTATGTAATTGGTCAGACTATTCATATGACCCATACAGAGGCAAAATAGTTGGATATATGTAATTCTTTTACTTGGGCTCAGCTAAGAATTAGGAATTCATTTGCTTATAAAAGAGAAGAGCAGAATGGGTCTATTACAGGTCAGTAATCTGTACCACAGCCTTCAACTCTTGTCCTCAATCTATTTCTCTTGTCCAGAGCTTCTGATCCTGGTGACGATCTTTCCTGCCTCTTTCAAATCTTATCTTCCTTTGAATATTGTGATACTGAACTATGCCAACACTTTTTATTTTCTGATTACTTAATAACTTTACTTTCCTTGATTTCTCAATTTCCTCCTGCCCTCTAAGGATAGATGTCCCAAACACTCTGTCATTTCCTCTTTGCATCTGCTTTCATCCACCCCCACCATTTAAACTATCACACTGTTTTCTAGCTTTCTCTCCCTCTCTCTCTCTCTCTCTCCCCTGTCCTTCAACTTCCAGGAAGACATTTTAGGTCACCTGCTGTTCATTTTTAATTGGCTGGTCATTTTTAATTAAAAGCCCAACATCTCCCAAAAATCTATTGAGTTCTAAGAAACAAATTTATATTCAAAATGTAATGCAGAGAAATTTCAAGAGGAAAACTTGGATTCCCTCTATTAAATAAGTTTGCTTATTCAATACCAACATCACACCCTGCAGTTTTTCTTGGGTCCTACAATAATTATTAAAGTTAACTACTTGCACAATGATTTGTTCCATGTCTCTGTTTCCTAGTATACTAGGTCTTGAGGACAATAAAAATACCTCTTTTGTTATAGCACTGTATCTCCAATGATTTGCATAGTGCTTTGCACATAATAATCATGAAGAATAGCAAAGTAAATGAATGAATAAAGATATCATGTGGTTGCCTTCCCAGAGTTCTCACAGGGTGAAATTACCTTGGTCCTCAATGTATTATCTTAGTTTTTAAGCAGACTAAGAATGAGTTTGTGCTCATTGCTGGAATCAACTCCCACATTCAAAAGACGAATGTCTATTTACCAAATAATTTTCCAAGAGAGATACAAACACCAGAGTGTGTAGAAGAGTTGTGTCAGCCTATCTAGTGCTTGAAAACCTAACGAGAAGTCAAATTATATTTCAAAAGTTCATTGGAGATCAGAGAATCAAAGCAAAAAGGCATAGTCAGGTGATTTAAAATTTAGTGTAGTTGGGCCTAGATATGCTGACATTTCTATCTTCATAATAGGGTTAATTTTGATCATAGGGGCAAAACACTTGAAATATGTAACTTATACTTAGTTGCCCTTCCACAGTCCTAAGAGAATAATAGATCTGAAGTGAAATTCCAGCTCTGTGTGATCTTGAGCAAGCTTCTTACCTTCTCAGTCTTCTGTTTCCTCATGTGGAAATAAATATATCAATACATGTTGTAAGGATTAATAAGATAATTAGGTAAAATATTTAGTATACTTCTGGCATTTAGTGTGCACTCTATCAATAAAGAATATTATTTCCTCTCCAGGCTTCCACAAATAATCAATGTTTTTTAATCAACAGATTTTTTTTTGTTATTTAAATTTTTTTGGCCTTCCAACTTTTATTTTAGCTTCAGGGGGTGCATAGGCAGATTTGTTACATGGGTAAATTGCACATTCCAGGGCTGTGATGAACAGATTATTTCATCACCAAGGTAATCACCATAGTGCCTAACAGGTCGTTTTTCTCTTTATCTTCCTCCCAAGCTTTACTTTCCCAGTGTCTATTGTTCTCTCCTTTGTGTTTATGTGTACTCAATGTTTAGCTCCCACTTATAGGTGAGAACAAACAGTATTTGGTTTTCTGTTCCTATGATAATTTGCTTAGGACAATGACCTCCAGTTCCATCCATGTTGCTGTAAAGGACATGATCTTGTTCCTTTTCACAGCTTTGTAGTATTCCATCAAGAATATGTACCATATTTTCTTTATCCAGTTAGATATATCAAGATATATCCCAGTCTTGTAGGTCAGGAAACCCATTTTTATATCTCTATTATCATTTATTGTGTGTTGATTTAATAGTTTAACTCTCAGAGGCCCTTAGTATCCAAAGCTCAGATGTCTCCAGTAATCATCAGCCTGTTGTTTAAAAAAGTCACATTAATAATATAGTAATTTCTCCTTTATCTATAGTTTTTCTGTTTTCAGTTTCATTATTCCATGGCCAACTGTGGTCCAAAAATGTTAAATAGAAAATTCCAGAAATAAGCAATTCACAACTCTTCAACTGCTTATCATTCTGAGTGGCATGATGAAATCTTGTGCTTACCCACTCTGTTCCACCCAGGATGTGAATTATCCCTTGCCCAGGATATCCATGCTGTCTGTGCCACTCACCTGTTAGTCGTCAATATTATCTACTCCTGACATGCAACCATGAACATTGTCATGGCTTGATAATCCAGGATCACTGGAAGCAGATGATCATCCATCTGATGTATGGTCAGAAGGTCAATATTGCAGTAGCCTAACACTGCATCACAATCATCACAATGCCTGTCACTCACTTCACATCATCACAAGAAGGATGAGTACAGTACAATTAGATATTTTTAGAGAGATACTCCATATTCACATAACTTTTATTACAGTATAATTCTATTATACTATTATTGATAATCTCTTACTATGCCTAATCTCTTATTGTGTCTTATGCCAAAAGCATAAACTAAACTGTATCACAGGTATGTACATATAGGAAAATACATAGTATATATATATATAGATAGATATATATATATATATATATATATATATATATATATGGTTTGGTACTATCCATGGTTTCAGGCAACCACTGGAGGTCTTGGAACATATCTTTTACAGATAAAGAGGAACTACTGTAATGATTATAATAATAATTACATTTCCTGATTCCTGTCTCCATTCACTAATGAAAGACCTTCAGCTCCCAAAAGAGCTCCTCTCCCACACACAGAAATATTACTGAGAGTCCCCAGTGTGAGTCTCACATGGGCTAAATGAATATTCCAATGGCAGTGAAGGGTTTCCCTCCCTCTCTTTCTTCTTCTTGCTTTCTTTTATTGGTGAGTTTTGCTTGCCCTATTTCTATTAAAGATAAACTTAGTCCTAGCAGCAAAATCGAAGAAGAGACTCCATCTTGTCCTCTATTTCTTCTCTCCAAGTTCACTTTCACCAGTCTTTCCTCCCCTCTTCAGCCAAAACTCCCAAAATCTCACTTACTCATAAACTCATGGACCTCTGTTGGACAGAGAATAGGTTTCCCTGGCTACAGAATTTTAATTCCTGCTTAGATTCATCTGGGACATCTGCTGACTTATCTGTATTACTTTTAAGTTGTCAGGTCACATGTCACTGCAGTTTCTGTCTTCCTATAATTTCTTTCAAATAACTTCTCTTTCTATAGTCCATAGTTCTGATAACAGTACCAGGCAAAAAAAAAAAAAAAAAAAAAACCTCACAGTAGTTGCATGTTCTCTCTTTCCTTTCTCAAAATCAATACCAATTTCTGCAGATTTTACCTCCATAATCTCTCTTATTTCTACTTACATCTTTGTCAATTTTCACAGCTGCTAACCAAAGTGAGTCATTAGCTACTCTTGCCTGTATTGCTAAGTTCTCTTAATTTGTCTCTTTGCCTTCTATCTCCTTACCTATCTCCTTAACTTGCATCTATTCAACAGTGTTCTGGTCTACAAAACTTGAACACTGGAAGAAATTCTGCAGCTCTCAAAGTCACTGAATCCATGAAAACCAAGCTGAACTAACCAGATATTTTTGTACCAATTTATATCAATTTCCTCCCATTTTAGGTAAATCTGATGAACTGGGTCATTTTTTTTTTCAGTTCAGACTGAAAACAAATTGTTAGAAGCCAAGCTATACTCTTCTTTGAAAACCAAAAGTAAATGTCCTAGATTTCAAATGTAGAAGTTGCAAAGAAGTACACCAATTGAAGGGGTTGCTACAGGACTACTTTTATCCTAACTAGAATAAAAGTTAAGTCTGAAAAATATCTGGAAGTATCCACAGGCAATTATGAGTAGCTGCTGTAGTGCCAGAGCAAGTGTTCATGCCATCCTCCTCAAAGCAATAAGCTCCATAAGAACAGGGTGGCGTGTGCCTTGTATACCCAGCACATAGCATCTAGGACCTGATACATAGTTGGTATCAGATAATTATGCATTAAATATATAAACTAAAGGATATCTATTCAAAGTGCAATTCCAATGCTCTATATGGTTTATAGTTTCATGAAATTAGGAGCAGTCTTTTGCTTATCTTTCTATACCCTGTAAGGCTCTGTACAGTGCTTTACACAGGCAAAGCATTTGAACAGATTTAAATGATTGGTTTTTTTTTACATATATATAGATATACTTATGCATATCACCAAAGGAAGTAATACTCTCAGTATGGGCAATGCACAGCAGAATCTGAAAATGGAAGAAGCAGCCATAGAAAGATAATGGAAAACCTACAAGGTAAGGGCTTCTCAAATTCATTCCCAACCTGGCCAGAAACCCCTGAATGAAGTCCCTCAGGAGGAAGCAAAGCAATCTCTCTCCAAAGAGATTTCTTTTTAAAAAAAGAGGTATTACCACCTCCTTCCCAGCTTTGTGCACACTGGCTTCAAATTCCAATATTACTTTGGAACAAAGAAAAGCAGCTTTCCCTTCTCTCAAAGAGAATAGAAATATTGTTAATGAAAGAATATTTGCTGAACTTGCAGACAGATAACAAGGTATTCACTAGCCGAGTACTTTGGAAAAGTTCAGACACATTTCAGAGTTCAAATGTCACATCTATCAAAGGGGTTAATGCTACCAGGCCTGTCTTCCAAACACCCTTGTTCGGGAAATAAAATATCACATACATTAAAATGCTTTTGAAAACACAAAATGAGGTACATGTGAGGTGGCATTATTTGCTGCTGTTGGTGACCCTGGTGCAAACTATAAGAATATCTGAATATCAGTAATCACCTGAGTGCACATCCCTAAGGTGTGGCTGCTCAGTCTGATTGATTAAAAAGAGTGCCATAATAATAAAATTCCCTAAATAAATTTTCAGTTTGGGGCACAGTCCATTTCCATGATTCCAGGTGCAAGTTCAAAAGTATCTCAAGGAAGCCAAAAGGTAATTAAAAGTATTTTAATGAAGAAAAAAATCAAGGTGGACCATTGGCATTAAAGGTATAAGAGGGAAAATAATGGCAAGGAAAATGAGTTGTACATCTAGGACATTGGATATTTCCAATTATGTTAAACTGAACAAGGAATATGCCACTCTGGTTTTATTACTAAAAAAAACAACAAAAAAACTCAAAAGTTCTTCCTCCAAGATGAAGCTCTCAGTTCATTCACTTTCTTTCATTCATCATTTTTCTTTATCTCTGTTGGTGTTATCTATCCCTCTGTATTTTTATGTTTGGTGATTTCACAATTCCACACATGGTTGTTTTATCATCTCTATTACTTGCTTAAAAACAAACAAATCAAAAAGCCCCTCTTTCCTCCATGCTGTCTCCTCTTATCTTTGCAGCAATTTTTCTATTTTCTTCTATTACCAATAATGTTTAATTTCCACTACTTTTGATCTTTACTTTTCTTCGTCTAATTTACGTGACTGCTCTGGTGTTTCTGCCTCATATTGATGTCACTTCTGTCATTTAATCCTTCTCTCTCTGAATCCTACCATTCTGTCCTTTTGTATTATGATTTTAAAGCATGTGATGGAGGCTTTAAAATGTCACAGAGTTTGCTACCAGGATATTTGGAGTGAGGAAGAAGCCACAGCAAAAATCACTTATTAATTAGCGTGTAACTGTGAGTTTGTGGGGGCCGATGGTTGACTCAGATCACTAGGTTGGCAGTAGTTCAGATCTGACTGTTCAGATAGGTGTGTCCTTCTCCCTTCTTCCTTAATGTTTATGTCCTATATACCAATTTTTATTCAAAAACTCATGTGGTCCTCTGCAGCATCTACATTTGAAATCTAGGACATGTCGCATTAGTTCTCAAAAATAACATAACTTAACACTTAAGGATTTGTGACTGCTGATTTCAGCCTAAACTGGAGAGGAAATGGTTTGGTTAATTTGCTTTTTTTTTTTTTTTTTTGGTATTAAAAAAGTAAATTTAAAGAACTTTATATGCAAATGTGCTGATGAATAAAATTCCACTTCAAACATTCAGTTTATGAAGTAGAATGCATTAATGAGCATTTCATCGAAACAAGCCTTCTGATACTTCCAAACCTTGATTATTAGATAATTTGGGTAATCCATAGTGTGATCTATTGAATATATAGTGCATACCTGCTACATTTTGCCTACCCTTCACCTTTTCCTTTTGAGAACTGACCCTGCTATACCATTTACTAGTGACAATACTCTCAACACATTATGAAAGCTCACTGTGCCTTAATTTTTCCAACTTTAAATTGAGAATGTTAATGGTATATACCTTATAGGGGTACTGTAAAATTTAAGTGAGTTAAATATGTAAAAGATTTCAAATTGTATCTGGCATGAATTTCTCCATGTTAGCTATTTGTTCAAGATATCCTTAGATCACCTGTTATGTTCAAGCATTAGATTGGGGGATACAGATTAAAAGGGAACTTCCCCCTAAGTAAATTTTAAAGCAAAGATGCAGATAAGTAACCACATTATTAACAATGCAATTTGGTAAGTGGGATTTGGGAGGAGGGGCACAGAATTCTATAGGATGAAAGATCAATTTACACCATATTTGGGTATATAAAGGAGAGATGAAAACCCTCTCAGATGAAATTACATCTCAGTTAAAAATCTAAGGCTGAGAAGGTTTGAATGGATGCATTGGGGGAAAGAAGGTTAGAAAAGGTGTTTCTGGGAGAGAAATGAGCACATATTCTTCCCACAGCCAGACTAAGAAGGTAATACCGGCATTATTCAGAAATTAGGCCATTTTTTTCTTAATGCTCACAAGTATCTTTGAATAATTCATTTTGAGCCTCTATAAAGCAGAAGAAGCAAAGGAAGTATTTCAAAAGCCAAGAAGAAATTATTATAGACCGGCCTACTGAAGTGTGACTGTGAAGTAATGAAACAGATTTTTAAACAAAATGTGACATGAATCTTTTCTCTGATAATATGCTGATCTCCTCCCTATGAAATGCTACTAAATGTTTTTGAATAAGGAATACATTCATGAATTATATTTTCTAGGAGTAGAGATGGGTTTATACTGAGTCATCAATTATTCTCTCCTTGAGAACAATTGTGCGAATTTGCAAATCAGCTTGGTGTGGGATGGGAGAAGGGCACAATCTGGAGCCAGTCACAAGATGAATCCACTGAACACAAGAGCAATAAAAGCCTGAATTAAGCTTTAAAAAAAAATCCATTTACAATCAACTGACCTGAGGTTTTACTCACTAGAATGAGATCACCAGGGGTTGGCATTGGAGGAAATGAGTTCTCCACAATCTCTAGTCCCATATAAAGATGTGATCTTGAGTTCCCAAATGGATAAAACAAACTTCCTACAGTATGCAAAACCTGAGCTGGTCTCTCCTTTTAATAGCAGACAGCAGAAACATAGAAGAATGAGTTTAACAGTCCAGAAATTTAGTAGGAAAGCCACCTACAAATCCTTGTAAGAAACATGCTTATGCAAGGCAGAGAATTGTGGACACTTTATGTGATGAAATTTATGCCCCAGGGGTCTCTGTATGGATGCAAAGTGATTAAGTTGAGCACTTACTGTAATTGCTTTCTACCATTTAGTTAAGTAGTGATTCAAATGCAGCGGTATGGTTTGGGTGGCAAAAGGGTCATATGCATTCCTAGCTAGGGGTATGTCCTTAATCTTCACTGTCTTTTTTTATCTTCCTCCTTATAAGCCTTTCCCTTTTTGTGTTATCCCTGTCAAACTCCAGAGTTAACACTATCAGGTCTCAGAATTCCTACTCTCTCTCTCTCCACACACACACACACACACACACACACACACTCTCTCTCTCTCTCTCTCTCTCCTTCAGAATTCAGATTTAGAAATGAAGTATGAAGTATAATCAGGAACCCTATGTAACTTTTCCCTGACTTAGAGCAACGAAGAACTTTAATAAGTATGGGCAGGTTGAAATAAACCTGAGAGTCACATTTGCCTGTCAGCACGTTTATGTACATCATCTTGAAGGTTAGCTTTTGGCAACCACTTGAGAATTTTTCCTATGTAAAGTTTATGAACTAAAGGTCTCACTCTTAAAGACAGTCTTGTCTTTCCATGATCTTAATCCAGTAATTACTCCCACACTTCCTCTTCTTTCTCCTATTTGAATTATGAAAAACCCTTTCATCTCTTCTGAGTAACTTGTGCCATCTGGTTTTTCAGGGATTTCCTGGAATAGTGAGCAAGGAGCTAGTGAAGCTGGGTTTTTGTTGTTGCTGTTGTTTTCCATTTCCCCATTAAACCATCCAAAGTCACGAGACTCTGGTACAGTCAGCACAGAAGTCTTCTCTCACTTCATAAACCTGATCATAGTCTCTACTTGAAAAAGAAACCTATCAACAACAATCATTACTTTCTTATGATAGTTTTTTGCTTCCAGTCGGCTGCAATAACCACATGCCTTTACTATCACGCCCCATAAAGCTCACATAGTATTAAATATTCAGCAATGCCCACCTGCAGCACACCGATACGTATAACATATCATTCATTTTATCCACCTTTGCCTCTTCTATTATTACTATTTCCTTATATCCTTACTATTTAAAACAAATCCAATAAACTATTTCTGGACTCTTCCCTATTTGGGTTACTGCCTTGAGATGCATAGATGCACCTCCCTTTCTTCTTAGGTGCCACTCAGATTGGCTTTTAACTTATTTTTTTTTTCTGTTTCTCTAGACCCGTTTTTATCCTCCACTCCACTCTCCTACCTTTGTTGGCTAACTAGTGGCTCCATCAGTGACTTCCTTTTCTCTTTTTCATCCCCTCAAGCCAGTCACATAGCATGTAACCACAGATTAGCCTTTTCCCATTCACTGTAGCCCCACACTAAAGCCTACTGAAAAACTTGCCCACTTTGGAAAAGAAAAAAAAAAAAACTGAAAGGAAATTCCAAGCAAGTAGAGTATATTAAAAGAAAAAAAAAGGTTAAAATGTATACTGAGTGAAGACTTTACGATGTAATCATCCAAGCATCTCTAAAATATTAGGTTTTGGAGTTGGGACATGAAAATTCAGAGATAGATGATTGACGCGCATGTACTTTATAGTGTGTGTGGATATGGTGCTATACATTGGATATTAAAGGATAATTGATCTGCACCTAACATGTTGAAAGAGTTTTTCAATAGTAGACAATGCACTATTTACAACTTAACCCTCTGCCTGGGGAAATCAAAGTCCATTCTCAAGCAATCTGCTGCCCTGGTTATAGCAGTTCCCATTCAAAGGAGGCTTGCATTTAGATGCTTGATCTTTCTGTCCCACTCTAGATTTTTGGAATGGTGCATTTTGTGATCATGATTTTTCCCTTGATTCCATTTCCTTATGTCATTTAAGAACATGAGGCTTTTAGTATGACTCACTGAATAGCAAATATAGCATCTTAGTGAACTGCAATTTTTCCTAATCAGAACATAAACTTGCTCTGTAATATCAGGCTGAGTCAGGAAAGTAAAAAATAAAAAAAAAATCAAAAAAAAGGAAAAGAAAAATGGCCACTAAATCACCTTAAGCTCTGAAAGAAAGGTGTCAAGGTACTTATTAAGAATCACACTATACTTCTTTAACATTCTTAGTATTATCAGGTAGTTATAACACTTCAATTTTTATCCCAGATCCTAAGTGAACTGAGATATAAATTGTCTTTAATTCCAAACCACCAAAGTCTATTTTAAGTAGAAACTAAGGGGCAGATACATTCTTCAACAGTCTTTATATATCCTGGTAGAAAGGAGGTACACAAGAAGAATAATCAGGGATCATCCAGGCGCAGTGGCTCACGCCTGTAATCTCAACATGCTGGGAAACTGAGGTGGATCACTTGAGGTCAGGAATTCAAGATCAGCCTGGCCAACATGGTGAAACCCTATCTCTACTAAAAATACAAAAATCAGCTGGGCATGGTTACAGATGCACATCTGTAATCCCGGCTACTCAGGAGGTTGAAGGAGGAGAATCTCTTGAAACCAGGAAGCAAAGTTTGCAGTGAGCCGAGATCATGTCACTGGACTCCAGCTTCAGTGACAGAGGGAGACTCCATCTCAAAAGAATAAATAAATAAATAACCAGGGATCAAATGTAAAGAGGGCTTCCAGGAAGGCAGTATCAGGAGAAGACCTAAACTGGGCAGCTATTCTGGGATTGAATTCCAAGAACCAGTCCAGTCATCTTTTTTTTTCTCTCTCAGATTCCTCCTTTCTCTCCATCAGCAGGAAGGATTCTAAACCCTGCTCAAGCAAGTCCAGTCAGGATAAGCTCTGTCTTTAGCCATGGGAGAAAAGCTCAGCTTCTCTGGCCCCTTGCTTTATGGCATCTGCCTAATAGCAGGATTTCCAAGAATAACTACTGTCTGTGGTTTTCTCAAACCCTACTCCCTAGGGAAACCAGGGAGTGTAAACTTTTTTGGTCCCAAGGTGGTTTTAAGCATCAGCAAATGTTTGCCTTGAGTTTTAGCCAGCATCTTATTTTATCCAAATGAACTCTTGGATCTCAATTTATACAAACTAAAATGCCCACCAGACAGATCAGTAAGTTCCTATTCTGTAACATGAATAGGAACGGAAATAATTAAGTGGAGGCTATGTGACCTCTAGAAACAATCTTTGGTTGAGTGGCAGGTAGAGCAAGTTGGATTTAAAATACTATTTTGAGTCACAATTGATGTTGATTGCTAGTGAAGGGAGCTCTTCTAACACACTTCTTTGACTAACTCACAGAGAAATTTAAGAAGGAAAATAGAGTGTCTCTAAAGATTCATTTGTAATGGAAAATGAAAAACAGAAGAAGGACACTAAGCAAAAAATTCCTGACTTCATTCAGCCCTTTACACATAAATAATCTTTTCGAGGAAATGGTTTTTGCCTCTTGATTCAAAATTAGAATTCCAAGGTAGATGGAACACTTATGAATGTCTTCACAAACTTGAGTTGTAAATAAGCCATATAACTTTTATTTCTTAATTTACCAACCGAAGCCTTTACCTGTCAAGGGGGAAGCTCACCAGAAAACCAGTGTAGTATAGCAGGAACATGCGTAGATGCCAAACTGGCTGCAGCTCTCTTCTCACTTACCAATTCTATGATGTGGGGAAACTTAGAAAGATTAACTCCCAATTTTACACAATGATAGCTAAGATGGGATTCTCTAAGCAGTGAGAGCATGGGGTGGGATTGATTCACTTCTGTTCACCTTTCTTTGCTACATGCTACAGCTATGGACACATAGCCTTATAAACTGGACAGAGAAGGCTATCGACCACTCCTAACAATCTGATGGATAAGGCAAGTCTCTGCAGATACAGGTTCCTAAACAGGCCACCATGAAAACTTTAGGAGAAAGACTCCCCTCCCTCCAAGGCTGTCTCTTTGATAGAAATGGCGTATTCATTTTCTGCGGCTGCTGTAACAAACATATAGCTTTAAAACAACAGAACTATATTGTCTTGCAGTCCTGGAAGCCAGAAGTCTGAAATCAGTTTCACTAGACTGAGGTCAAGGTGCTGGCTGGTCTGTGCTCCTTCCGGAAGCTTTAAGGGAGACTCCCTTCCACACTTTCCCCAGCTTCTGATGGCTGCCAGAACTTTGGCTTGTGGCTGCTTCATTCCAGTATCTGCCTCTCTGGTTATATCACCTTCTCCTCGTGTGTGTGTGTGTGTGTGTGTGAATTCTCCATCTGATCCCCCCTTTAGAAAGATAACTGTGATGGCATTTAATGCCCATCTGGATGATCCAGGATAATCTCCACATCTTAAGATTCTTAATCACATCTTTTTTTTTTTTTTGAGATGGAGAGTCATTCTGTCGCCAGGCTGGAGTACAGTGGCATGGTCTCAGCTCACTGTAAACTCCGGCTGCCTGGTTCAAGCGATTCTCCTGCCTCAGCCTCCCAAGTAGCTGTGACTACAGGTGTGTGCCACCACACCCAGCTAATTTTTGTATTTTTTTAGTAGAGGCAGGATTTCACCATGTTGACCAGGATGGTCTCAATCTCTTGACCTTGTGATCCACCCGCCTCGGCCTCCCAAAGTACTGGGATTACAGGCATAAGCCACTGCACCTGGCCAATTACATCTTTAAGAAGCCTCTGTTTCCCTCATATAAATTAACATTCACAGGTTCCAGGCATGAGACATGGATATCTTTTAGGGTTCTATTTTCCAGTCCTCCACTAATGGATTACATATCTTCACTTTGAAGACCTAAATCATCACCCTATTCTCTGCCCCCAGTGATCTGCGCACTATCAGGGCCCAGCAGGTTTTCCTTTTCAAATTTACATAACAAGATTTTTTTTTTTAAATCACACTCTCTTTCTGAAAAAAAATCAAAGCTATCATTCAGCATGTTCAGTGTAGTTTTTGCCTCAAAGTGTCAGACCCTCAAACTCAGAAGGCATAAGATCATTATTCACTTTCCCAATGATAGACCTGTCTGCCTGTCCTACTACTTGCAGATACAATATTTACATCTCAGGAAAAATGGCATCTGTCTGCAACATTATCTTTGTAAAATGGGAAGACTGTCCAGTGCTTCAAGAATTGTTAATCCCTCTAAGGACATCCAAAGTGACTCTCCAGCTTCTCTCTCATCAAAGCAAAGCAAATAAAGAGCAACACTGTCTATGCAATGCTGAAACAAATAAATACATAAATTCTAATCTGTGCTGTGAAGTGGTGTGAAAACCAGGGATCTGACTAAGGAGATTCCTCTTCTTGTCCCTCTAAAATATTTTACAGAAGTTTAGTCCCTTACCTTCATGGTCCATATTCTCTTTCCCCTAGGCTTATCCACTCAATTCATATTATGGTTGGCAGGCGTGGTTGTTAAGGATGTGGACTCAGACCCCAGAGGCTATGGTTTGAAGCCATGTTCCAGCCTTCTAGCTGCCTAGTCAACGACAAGTAACTAAATCTCTTCTCTATACTTTTTTCTGATCTGTAAAATAAAAGTGTCTGCTTACTGTCTACTACGAAGAATAAATACATAAATAAAGTGCTTAGCATCTTCCTGACACATGCTCTACACATAATAGACATTACTATTATCGTCCTCTTTCCCTTCGTCGTTCTTTCCACATAGAAAGCTACCATTTGTTCATACCATTCCTCCCACCACCCTACCTCCATTCAGTGAGAGCTTTGACACATAATTTAGAGGCTTCCTTTCTACTTCAAGGACTGGAATGTTGATAGATGATTTCTCATCCTCAATGATGATTCATTTCCAAGCTCTGAATCTCCAGGGGGTGAATTTAAGATTCAAGAACCTCCATTCCCCTCATATATGACCTGTTCATGGCCTTAGGAACTACTCTTTGTCATTTGCATTTAAAATTTATATTTTGTTTTTTAAAGACGTCCCTCCCTTATTGGCATAAGCTTCAGACTTCACAAAATCTGAACCTATATCTGCTCTTTGCAGTGATCTTCTGCACATCAGCCCTATTCTCCAGTGGCCACTCTGGAAATTGGCAGCAGCCTAACCTACCCCTGCACTGAAATCACCTTACCCTGAACATAACACTCTAATCTTTGCAGATTTCTTTCCAGCATTCCTAAGGAATTAGTTTTTTGACTATGTCATTTTGATCTTTATAAATTAATAGTTAATTTTTTTAAAAAAGTATAGAAACTATGTGATTATATATTTTTAATCCACAGTTAATCAAAAACTCAATTATTCACCTATGCAAAACGTGCCCAACAAATCTGAAAACCTTGCACTAAAGTTACTAGCCAAGCCAAGGCATAAACCAAGCAGTCCTTATGAAACACAGATCATCGACTTCAGACTTCTCTATGTCAGGACTTTCCTTACATGTTGGTATTCATCAGAGATATACACAACGAAATTATTTTCAGGAGTTCTCTAACCCCCAAAACACCCAATTTCACCAATTACTAATAGCTTTACTTCAGAGAAATAAAAATGTAATATAAATGACTTTATCTGTGTTCTTGCTTTAGGCCCAAACCTAGTATTTCAGTGCCTTAACCATCAAAAATCTAAATTTAAAGTTACTGGGTGAAATCAAAGATGATGACATTAATGAGCTCCAATGATCTGCTTGGGTTTTTTTTTATTATTATTGTTCTGGAATAATGTAAACATTAAGAGGGACTACACTGTAAGTGCAGCAGAATTCAGACTGCTGGATTTTAATCCCTGACCTACCGATTACCAGTTGTGAGACCACAGCCAGTCTCTCCTTTTTTTAGTTTCCTCATCTTTAAAGTAGAGATATTGCAGAATCTACACAATCAGGTTGTTTTGAGGGTTAAATAAGTTAAAATGTGGAATAGTAAGCAATCAGTAAATGTTAGCTATTTTTATTACAAAATAACACTTTAAACAACAGGCCAACTATTGGAGCTCCATTAGAAATATTTCATTAAAATTTTAATTTTAATGAAAAATTTGTGTAGATTTTTAATATGATCATATTTTTATATAAGGCTTTACCTTCAGTGTAGACTAGACTAGGATTCACTTCTGAAATGAAAGGTTATAGGAGAAGGATCTTATAATCTTGATTTACAAACTTTAGTAATATAATCTAAGGAATGAGTTTCAGATAAATTGCCTTTAAAATATGCATTTACATGTAGAGTATAAACTAGAAACTTCAAAGGCTAAAGGCATAGCTAAGACTCTGTTCCTTATCTTGGAAGAATATTCTTAGGAAGAGTAATTCCCTCTTCAAATGTTTGTTAAAGACAACACCATGATATAATTAGACTATAAAATAATAATAATAAATGTACACTCTCATTAGCTTACAATCTGGTAAGAGAGAACAACTAAATACACCTTTATAATACTGTGAAAAGTACTATGATAGATTAACATATAGGGTGTTAGAATATTTAAGCTTAAGGTTTTACTTAATTGTAAATAGCTCACTCTCTACAAGACCATGTTGGCCATATTAAACAGTTTAGCCATTTGTTTTCATTATATATATATATATATATATATATATATATAAAGTTTTCATATAATGTGTGTATATATAGATGTGTGTGTGTGTTTTGAAACAGGGTCTCACTCTGTTACCCAGGCTAGAGTACAGTGGTGCCATCTCAGTTCACTGCAGCCTCAACTTCCTGGGCTCAAGCGGTCCTCCCATCTGCTCCTCCTGAGTAACTGAGACCACAGGCCATTTTCATTATTATCTTCATTGTAGACTTTGGTTACTAATGAGCTTATCTTTATGCCATCATGACCTGAAGCCATGAAAATGTGTTCTATTCTATTCCTCAGATGAAATTTTCATGTCAAAAAATGTTAACATTACTGGTTCATTTGCTCCTTTAAAGAGGTTAAATACAGAGCTATTCTCTATTAGTTAATACAGATATGTATCCTAGAGTCTCCTTAGACAGGAAATAATTAAGCCCACTTGTCATCCTTACCAAAATAGTGCCTGGGTAAAGAAGAAATCCCAGGAGAGGATTAGTGCAAATTTACATCAGATATACAGCTAATCCAGCACCCAAGATAGGATTTGCATTTCAGTCAATCAAAGCACAGGGACTTGGATTTTGACACCAAATGCAGAAAGTCAGAGAGCTACAGTTAGGCCTTGGAAGGCTGCTGATTTGGAAATGTCTTATGTGAGTCATTCCGCTCTGTAGTGTAAAGAAATTGAGGACTTTTCCCAAGGTGCTAAAGGATGTGGAAGTCATTCTCCCACCCACTAGGTGTGGGTGCAATGACTGATACATCACTGGGTGTGGCTGAGTTATGAAGCAACATAAATAAGTCCTAGCAATGCAATTGCTTGGAGTGAGCAAAATTCAGCCTCACTTCAGGATAACAGCATGCAGCAGTTGCTCTCTCTGCCTCCCAAGAGCAGAAATAAAAGAGATTGTTAAAATGCAGAAAGGAGGAGTGAACAATTTTCTCCCCCTTATGTTTAAGGAGGGGTCTAGAAGACAGATGTAAGTGAAATGAATTATACGTCTCAACCTCCTTCACTCTTATCTGGAGTGAATAGACTGCTTTGTCATACAGCTGCCCAAGCCTAATCCTCCACACTCCCATAATCTTCTCAGTCTACTGCCTGAGTACCTTTGAAGCCAGGATTTAAAATCCTATAAATAGAAACAGGATTACTGGTTGCAGACTGCCGAAAAACTTTCAGTGCTTCCTGGAAAGTTCAAGGAAAGATGTATAATGGCATAGAAGAGGTGAATGGGGAGGGGAAATGTCAATTTTTAAGAGAAATAGTAAACTCTAACTTAACGCAGTATTTCAATAAATTTGACTTTTCTTTCTGTGACCCTAAGAAATTTTTTGGATTTTCACAATTAAAAATTGCTTGTAATCCCAGCACTTTGGGAAGCCAGAGTGGGAGGACTGTTTGAGGCCAGCAGTTTAAGGCCAGCCTGGATAACATAGTGAGACCCTGTCTCTGTGAAAAAACAATTTTTTTTTTAATTAGCTGGGCATGGTGGCACGTACCTCAAGTTCCAGTTGCTCAGGGGGCTGAGGAGGGTAGATCACTGGAGCCCAGGAGTTCAAAGCTGCAGTAAGCTATGATTGTACCCCTGCACTCCAGCCTTGGTGACAGAGTGAGGCTCTGCCTGTGGAAAGAAACAGAGGAAGGAAGGAAGGAAGGAAGGGAGGGAGGGAGGGAGGGAGAGAGGGACAGACAAACAGAGGGAGGGAGGGAAGAAAGAAAGGAAGGAAAATGAAAGAAGAGAGACAGAGAGAAAGAAAAGGAGAGAGAAGAAATGAAGAAAAAAAAGAAAGAAAGAAAGAAAAAAGAGAAAAACGGGGAGGAGGAAGGAAGGAAAGGAGGGAGGGAGGGAAGAAGGAAGGAAGGAAAAGAAATTGCATTCAGTTACTTTGAGTTTTTATTTAGAAAATGTCCAATTGTCTTCCACTGATTCAAATTCATCTCCTCTATAATCTCTGCATCACTGCTAAGGTTGGCTTAAGATATCCATCCACAAGCAATAGGAACACTTTTACACTGTTGGTGGGAGTGTAAATTAGTGCAACCATTGTGGAAGACAGTGTGGTGATTCCTCAAGGATCTAGAACCAGAAATACCATTTGACCCAGCAATCTCATTATTGGGTATATATCCAAAGGATTATAAATTATTCTA